>JAEQBH010007725.1:0-86336 GCA_016808115.1 Tetrastigma voinierianum | reverse complement strand
TTACATGTTTAGGATATAATAAAAGTCAAATTGTATTTTTCATAAATTGAGTACTAAGGTAAATCGTAATTTGCTAATAAAGGACTCAAGTGACATAAGATGAAAAGATGATATGTTAAAGTAGGAATTGTCTGGCTTGATGTGCAAATAGAATAAAGAACAGTTTGGAGCAAAAGAAGAACTTTAAGCTGTACAGATAAGACCAAACATGGTCTTAAGGAGAAGATAATTTTCCCATTGTGATTGTAGGGGAGAGATAGTTACGGCAGAGAGGAAGAGAAGAAGCCATTTTTAGGTTTCCATTCAACCAAAAGAGAAGGAAAAGCAGCGAGATGCACTTTCCCGGTCCTGTGGTGTCCGCTGACAACCCGTCAACCCGTGAATAATCTTGGATGCTCTGCAACCCGACACCACTTATGAAAATCGGGCAGAGTCTCCTTTGTATGGGGGACTCTACCCAAGGTACAACACCTGTCCCAAACATCAACCATGACCACACAGGGTCTCATATACAATTACTATGAGTAAAAATGGCCACTTGGGCCCTTGCATTAATACTCACAACAACATTATCCCAACCAAAATATACTACATGGTTCAAGAGTTAGTACATCACTCTTATACAACATATATTAAAATTTATAAAATTCTAATACATGTATACAAGCTAACTACCGAAGCCACAAACCAGCTTTCTTCAAAATCGGTCTCTAAGATGAGCCGTCTCCGCACGCCTCTCAGACCAAATAATATATTCCCCCACAGTGGTGAGCTAATGCCCGCAGTGGAATCACCCCAAATAGGTTACTCCCACCCAAGTGCATATGCAATGATCCTATGAAAACACACATCCGCCACCCACATCCATTTGAATGTCTAAATGCCCCATCCTCGTGTCTCGAGCCCACCGACTCTCACACTTGCCTAAGCCATGTATGAGAAACATCGCTTCCAAACAAAAACTTGTTGTTTTTGAAAATACACTCATCGAAATGTTTAAAAATATGAGACTACTCTCCGAGGCTTAATGTGTCGGAGAACCTTCCAAACAATACATGGGCTCTCCCACGCAATTGCAGGACCATCTCCCAACACCATTCTACGGAAAATCATCATGTGAAATTCCTTTCCAAATCATGTTCGTTTTCTTTCAAATTTTCATGTCATGCACACACACCTAATTTCTAGGTTACCCGGTGGATATGAAATGCATTATGCCATTTCAACACAATTTCTATAACACATGAAATATATCATAATGCATATATTTACATAAATTAAATCACACAAAGCATGTTATGTGAATTCTCAATCCATTACACAAAAAATTAGCTCACATGGGCTAATTTACAAACACGAGCAATTTGATTTGAATTACTCAACCAAACACATTTTCTCACAAAAATATTTTGTGAACACTATTCATGTGAATAGTGAAACCCTCGGGTTACTGTTCACGGCCACTACCCAACATCGGTTCCACTTTGTGAACTCCGACTTCATGGTCATTCCCTTACCATACACACCACAATCATACCACCGATTAAACTATATACTAGTGTTCTCAAATGTACCCATGGACTGGCCACGAACCGCACAAATAGGCTCCATGGGGCCTTGGGACACTTTCTGGCCCCAAGTTTTGGGACCGATCAAACGGCCGTTCAATGCCTCAAATCAATCGAAACATTAACAAAACACTTAAATCAACAGTGAAACAAGAGTGATAAAACCTCTACCTCACTGAGTTTATCAAAACTCCTGTAACGGAGTCTGCTGCCAGAAATCTCGTCACAGAATGCCTTTCCTTCTTGGTCCGACGATTCGACAAACCGACGTCAATCTTAGAGAGAAGTGGCTTTACTCTCTCTCTAAAAAATGAAATCTAAGCCTCGTATCCATTTTTTCCTTCTCCCTCACGCTTGGCTTTCATTTCAAGGAGCATAACCACTATTCAAACTTTTGTCCTACATTTAAACAATTTAATAATACCAATCATGTCCCTAAGCTTGATTTTTGACATTTGGCACAATCTCGAATCGTCCATTTCCATTATTTTTATACTATGCAACATGTGTCACATGAGCATGTTATAGGTGACTTTGTCACCTCATATTCGTTTTATGAACGATACTCTAAGTGTCAAAACTGTAAATTCGACATTGTCCCTAATTTACTAGAAATTCGACATGTTAGCTAGATTTCGCAAGATGATTCCAACGGTGAAATCCGTTTCGTCATCCGAGATCTAGAAAATATTTGGATTTTGACCGAAATTACGATTTTACCATTTTTCGAGAAAATTCGATTTTCTCGGGGTTTCACAGGAGAAGAGAAGAAAATCCAGGTTTGGAACATCTCATTTTTTTGGAATATTTCTTTTGGTATGGAAAGTATGGAATCTATGTATGGATTTATTGGTTAGGAAACTATCCCAACTCTTTCTTTGTCTATGTTTAGGTTAGGAAAACCCTAATTCTTCAATACATGTGTATTTTGGTTGGTTTAAGTCAGTTTAGTGGTTGGTTTTGAGTTTGTTTAGTTTTAGTTGGAAGATTTCCGATGAAAATGGCTAGAACTGGCCATTTCTGCAGAAATCGCAGGTGAGTACCGGTACTCTATGTGGTTTTTAGCCTAGTGGATGTTGAGCGCCTAGACAGGTCGAGTACCTAAGACTTAAAGTCGCTTTACCCGCAGGGTATTGAGTACCGGTATCAAAGTGGCTTAAGGTCCGTATGATGTTGGGCATCAGATCGAGTTGAGTAATCGGTACTCAAAGTGGTTTAAGGTCCAGAGAATGTTAAGTACTAGTACTAAAAGTTGAGTATCGGTACTCAAGGTTGTTTAAGGTCCGAGTACTGGTCCTGCAACCCTATTTTGTTTAGTTATTTCGTAAATTCCGAATTAAAGGGTCATTATATGTATAGAAGTTGTATGAAAATTCGCTTCTATACTCGCCGGCAATCCTATTGTTGGACAAAACATTATTTCTTTCCTTATTTGCTAATGTGATTAAGAATAAAATAACAAGCTCAGAAACACATATAGTATGTATGCTTAAGACCGAATAGTGAATGAATAGACACCTCTGTTCAGTGCTTCGATACTCCTGCTAGTGCTACAAAACTTCTGTAACGTGGGCATACACGTCTCTTATCAGTGCTTCGGCACTCCTGCTAGTGCTACAACACTTCTGTTACGTGGGCAAACACGTCTATATTAAGTGCTTCGGCACTCCTGCTAGTGCTACGACACTTATGTTACGTGGGCAGGCACATCTATGTTCAGTACTGTACTGTACCGTACCTTCGGGTACCTATTGTGTTGTGTTCCTCTCATTCATTATTATCGGTCTATACAGGCAAATACTTAGATGTTGTACACATGAATAATATAATACATGAAACTAAAAGTACTCAATTCTTTTATGTGGTCTATACATGCAAACTTTTATATGAAAAGAATATGAATAAAGAACAATAAGAAAACATAAGTAATCATTTCTGCTCTATTATGTATTATACCTATGGTACCTTCTGTACAAGATCTCTGTTTGAACTCCCATCTTCGAGATATGAAAAACCCCGTTTTAAGAATTATGTTGTATGAAAATTCAAGTATAGAATTCTATCACACGTAAACTCGACATATGCATTTTCATGTTATATGTATCCAAGAATTATGACCACTTCAAGTGGTCATATCCGTTATCCTGCTTCCCCACTAAGCTATGTTTAACACAGTGTTTCATCCATGTAGGTATTGAAGAAGGCATCCGAGGCATTCCACATACAACAAGGCCAACACAACAATAGGAGTCCACTTCTGATATGTGTCTTTGGCTCGTTTGTAATGTAAATGTAAGATTTGTAATAGTGGAATTTATGTGAAGTACAAGTAAATTTGTATCGCATTACGTGATAATGGCTAAAATTTAAACACCACTTGGTGGTAATACTAGAAGTTTTATTTCCTTATGGATTTATATATGTAAATAGGCCCACCAATGTCCGAAAAGCGTGTTAAAGAGTCTAAGTTCTCGTACGAGCTACCCTTTCTCTCGCCTGTGCTGAGTAGGGGTGACAAGCCACACATATAGGAAAATCCTCGCATTAATCGCCCAATGGCAATTTCTTTCAAAGAGCATTTTCACTTATCTTTATATAGAAAATCCTGGAACCAAATCACCTCACTTCTTTTCCTCAAGCAATTCCTTCTTAGGTTACATCTACGAATATTTAAATATATTTGATTTGTATAGCATTGATCACATGCATGATATGATAAAAAATTGACTATGGTGGTGTTTGTTTTTTGGCTAAGTAGCTTTCAACATTTAGCATTCAATATTCAACTTGCTTGTTTTTAATTTTTTTTCATAATTTATTGCTAAAATTTCTATAAAAATAATATAAATAGAAAAAGCTAAAATATTCGGGCTTTTTTCTTATCTCGTAAAAGTCATATTTCAAAACATGAAACACCACCCTTACCCAATAAGAAAAAGCTAGTAGAGCACTCCATTTACCTGAAGATAAAAAACAAACAATTTAATATTTAATACTATTAAGTACTATTTAACATTAAGTTGAAAAAAAGTTATATTAAACATTTAGGTGACATTTGTTTTTTTACTTAATTCTGAATAAAAAAATTTTTTAGCTTAATGTTAAATAGTACTTAATAACATTAAGTTTTAAGTTTGTTTTTAATATTGGACGAGAGTGTGGATGACAATTCCAGACGGTTATTTCGGAAGTTCCCATCCCACCTCTAATCGACAAGTTTGGTTTAACTATAATCGGATTTTTTAGCGTGTTTGGTTTATTTTCAAACCCGAGGCAAGTTGGGTGCATGTTATGCCCACTCCCGCCCGCCCCAACTATATTTTTTAAAAATATTTTATTTTATATTTTAATATAAATAATAATAATAATTAGTATGTTTTTAATAAATAATTTATAAAATTCATAATATTTTATTTTTTTATGAAATATATTAATTTTAATATAATAAAATAAAAAACAAATATAAAAAAATCAATGTAAATGACAAGTTTGCACTTTCTCATCCCACAACTCGGTTTCGTCACTTATTTAATTTTTTAACAGGCGACCTTAAATCAAAAACAAATGGGCTGGAGGATGGGGCCAGCCTTCCGATCCCGTCCCTACTATCCCTATTAATGAATGACGGCGATGAAATTGAAAATTGATTTTTCTCAATAAGAAAATATTGAAAACTAAAAGTCACAAAATAACTGTTGACATGACTCGTATCTAGCAACACCACTTAAATTAGTTTGGCCCTAGAGGGGGACCGGATTCATCTTTTTGATTCGGCTGCATACACCAAAATCAAAACGTATCCTTAATCTTTTTTATTCAGCCGCATAAGTCAAAATCAAATCATGTCGATACGACTCTAAATTGGTGCAAAATTTGTAAGTGTTGATTGGTTATAATCCTATGCGGATTGAATTTATGTTAATCCGTTTAATATAAAGATTATTTTTGTGTCATTTTACACCACCCAAATTTGATTCCAATTGATGTGTCAATTATACCATTGGAATCATGTTATTCATGTCAACGTTAATAGGTTAAATTTAAATATAATTTTTAATGAATTATTTATAATCAAGTTATTCGTGTTATATCATATCACTCAATTAATAATTAAATCATATTTATATATAATTTTTTTAATACGATTATTGATCAATGTTATCGAATACCTATAATATAACACAACACAAACACGACAATTAATACGAATTACCATCTCTACCCATACCTAGTACACAACACAAATACAAACACAATCCATTAATACAAATTACCACTCCTACCCATACCGAGCCTAACATATAGGGAAGAGTTCCAATAAACTCAAACTTATATAAACTCGAGTTTTTTACTATTAGATCTGGATTCTTATCATTTTTTGGAATGGGATCCATAAAAAATATATCAAAATATTCCGATCAAATGATTGAAAAGTTCAAACTTATATAAGCTCTGAGCTTTTTTTAACCAAACCCTAACATATATTGGTTCACACCCGAACAAATCCCACAACCCCATTTCCCCATCTTCTCTTTCTCTCTCTCAAAGTTGAGGGAAAAAAATGAGACCATCCAAGACTCAAGCCTCTATCAGCCTTAAGCTCATTCTCATCTGTTTTCTGTGTCTTCTCCTCCACCTTTGGTATTCAAATCAAACTTCACACCCTTCAAAGAAAATCATCCATCGCCCATCTTAGAAACTCATGAACTAAAACTCAAGAACGACTCACTTTCAAAAGAACAACCACCGCCACCTTCATCATCATCACCATACCGTCTATCTCCAACCCATCACACCAACTCCCACCAAAACCCCAGCCTTCATAGCCCAAGCTCTTCTCCACTATGCAACCACCAACATAACCCCACAACAAACCTTCAATGAAATCTCAGTCTCCATGAGAGTTCTTCAAAAGAAGGCACCCTGCAATTTCTTAGTCTTTGGCTTAGGTTATGACAGCTTCATGTGGGCTGCGCTCAACCATGGTGGTCGCACCATCTTCCTTGAAGAAGACCAGTCATGGATAGAGCAAATCAAGAAGAAGCACCCCACCTTGGAATCCTATTATGTAGTCTACGGCACCAAGGTACTACTTATACAGAATTTAACCAGTCCCTCGTATAGAAAATTAGATCACTACATTCTTAATTCAACTTCTTCTTCAAAGAAAAAAAAAAAATTAAATTAAAGTTACAAAGAATATACTAGCTCTAGCTTGTCATTGATTAATAGGAACAAACGCCCTTTGTTACAAATACAAAGTTTGATCATCATTGATCCGTTATGGTATGAGCTTAGCTTAAATGGAGGTCTCAAGTTGGTGTAATTCTTGATCATCACTTCTTTAAATTAAAATTTAAAGAAAAAAAATACAGGTTTGGGAAACAGAAGAAAAATGAACATAAGTAACACACAAATTTACAAAAAAACCCTAAATAAAGAAAACCACCGCAAGCATAGAAAAATCCATTATTCCAAATTTAATTATAAAATTAGAGTATTACAGATATAGTGCCTGAATGCCTGCACTATACCCTTCAAAATATATACCTTAAAATTTCACAAACCCTAAATTTTTTTTTTACCTTTTGTCCCCACTAAAATCTTTAAGGATTAAGCCATTAAGTTAAGATATCTTATATTAATTAAGTTCGCCCCATCGATCTTGAATCCTAGGTCCTTTACGGCTAAAAACACATCGATCCCAAAACTAAACACATTGATCAGTAATGGATCACAAGATCAAGCCTATCAACCCAATTTTTTCGCTAAAATGCTTAAACAATTCATAATATCACATCATGAAACCTTTAAGATCAAATATAATATAATTCAAGACACCTGTCTCTAGCATCAATTATCTTTCAATATATTTTCATTTATTTGTCCAAAGATTTCTTGGTTATAAGTAATACTACCATTGGGGATCATTCCAACAAGCCATGTACCAAGCTTCATGAGCCAATGGAGATTGGCATGGGAGAGGACTACAAGATAGTGGTTGACCCAAGAGTTTCCAAATGTAAACTTTCACTAAAGGGATTACCAAATGAGGTGTATAATGTTGAGTGGGACATAATAATGGTGGATGCTCCAACTGGGTATCATGATGAGGCACCAGGAAGGATGGGTGCCATTTACACTGCAGGACTAATGGCTAGGAATAGGGAAGATGGTGAGACCGATGTGTTTGTTCATGATGTTGATAGGGTGCGGGAGTGACAAATTCCAAGGCATTTTGTGTGAGGGGTATTTTAGGAAAGAAGAAGAAAGATTAGGCATTTTGGTCATCCTGCTTTGCAGGAATCCATCCGAAAGACCCTTTGCCATGAAAATAAGAATAATTTCGACTTGTAAGTCGCTTTCACCAACATTATCTCAATGACATGGTATGCAAGTTCTTACTGAATTACAAGCATTCATCCATTTAAGTTTTATAAAACACTATGTTCAGACAAAATTAAAAGAATATTAGATTAAAATACCTCAAATAATAGGAAATTTGTATGTGTAATCCTCTTTATATATAATTTTTAAAGAATAGCTTATTTTGAACGAAAATGTCTCTTACTGTTTTATGAAGAAACGTATTGAACGAGAAAATGATGAGGTATTTTTATTAAAATAAGGTTAAATTTGATGTGAAATTAAAATTCAAAAATTCAATTTTTAAAAATGGGTCTTATTATCAAATCACCATTTATTAAATTCAAGAATAGTTTGCTTCCTTATGTATGTTTTTTGTTAAAGGTATTTTAATTAACTTCGTGCCTTAGAGATTTGAATAAATGTATGGGGTTTAGATCCTTTTTATTTTATTATTCTTTAAGTAATTTTTCCTTCTTTTATTATAATTCCTTTTCTCCCTTGAGCCATTTCTATGAAGGTTCCCTAACAATACTTGTAAATATCGTAATTTCATGATCAATGTTGAAATTAATGACAAAATAATGAAATACGAAACAAAGAAATAAACACTATAATTTACGTGAAAACCCTTGCAGGAAAAATCACAGAAATAGAAGAAAGTATCATTATGAATCTGAGAAAAATTATAAAGTACAGCAAAATAGAGAATAAATCTTAATGTGTTGTGAAAATTCAATATGACTTAGCAACCTAACTAACAGGGGAGTGAATTGGTTTTCTCAAAATCTTTTCGCACAACAACAACAATCTTTAATTTAATGTAATAACAAAAAAAGTAAAGAGATAAATATAAGAAATGCAAAACCTGAATTTATAGTGGTTCGGTACACCCTTGCCTACGTCCACTTCTCCTCAACCTTCAACCAGTGAGGGTTCCACTAGTGTCAAGCTCCAATCCTAAGCTTCTTTCTTTACACTTGGATTATGGCTCAAATGGGCACCTCTTCAAACTATATACACTTGAAGTTCTAAGTTCCAATCCTGAGCTTATTTACACTTGATTTTGGCTCCAATGGGCATCTCTTCAAGCTATACACTTGAAGTTCCAAGCTCCAATCCCGAGCTTTATACTTGGATTGCCCAATGGGCTCTTCACAATACCTTTTAAGCTATACACACTTGAAGCTTTCTCACTTAAGCACAATGAGACACTCTCTTTAAAGCTCTCAATATATTTCAAATACAACTCAAGCTTTTGATCAACACAAAGGTGCACTCTATAATATGCACATGTAATGAATGCACTTAGAATATCACTAGAGACCGATTATCAAGAGAAATGATGATCGAGACACTCTCTTTAAAGCCTCAAGATATTTCAAATACACCAAAGCTTTTGATCAAAGGCCAAAAGGTGCACTCTACAATATGACATGAATGCACTTCTAGAATATCACTTTAAGAATTGATTATCAAGAGAAATGATGCATGGAGAGAATATACAATTCATGTCTTGCCTATCAAGTGATCCCTCACACTCTATTTATAAATAGAGTGTGAACTCGGTAGCATTTAAACTGCCAACTGGTCGACCGTTTACTGTATACTAGCTGTTGTACACAGAATGTTACCGTTTTATAGCCGTTGGAATTTTACCGTTGTCCAATCGATCGACCGTTTCATCATGTGCACTCTAAGTTACTATTTTCTAGTCGTTGAAATATGATCGCTGAGACTCAACCGCATTTAATTACTCTTCACAATCGTCGACTGCTTCCTTCTTGTCTTTGGATGAGCTATTGCATTCAACCGGTCGAATCTCACACCTCATCTGGTTCCCAACCGATCAACTAGTTTCACCAGGTCGACACCAACCGATCGACCGATTCATCTAGTATGCCACAACCGGATGACCAATCGATCTATCTCTCATACGAGCGACCCAATCGGTTGCCCCTTTGTATGTTTAAATTCATGTGTGTTGTTTCTTTAAATCACTTGTAAACCTTAGATCTTTCATTGAAGTTTATTTTAGGATTATAAAGTCTAAGGTTTTATACTTGAACTCATGTTTTCAAAGATATGCAATTTTGGATTTGAAAACCGAGTTCGTGAGTGATGCATGATTAATGATGATATCCTAAAGTGCATCAATGCATTCACCTTATATAGATTCTTAAGCTATCAAAATCTTCACTTGATGTTTGAGCTTCAAATCTTGGTTACTTATCATCTTGGATCTTTGATTTGAGTGAACTTCATTTCCAAATGCTTGATCAACTTCATCATTATTATTTTTAGCTTGTATTATCTTCATTTGATGATTGATCAATTTCAACCTATCACTTAACTCAACTTTAACCATTAGTAACCAATAACTTTGGTTTGTTATCATCAAAACCTCAACTATAGGTCCCTTTGGGCTAACATGTTGATATGATGAAAATATCCGAACAGAAAAGTCCATACCACAAGGGCAAACCCTCAAGATTTCTCGGGATTAGTTGTGGACTACAAGATTGGGCCGCCTACTCACAACAAACTCCTATTTTTTCCTCAACTTTTCTTTCACAAAAGTCACACCGCAAACTTTCGAGTTAAACATAAACCCAAAACCAAATTCAAGTCTCAAATCAACAATCAATGCATTGAGAATTCCTTAGGGTTTGTGTTAATTTTCTAATTGAAACCAATGTAGTATCTAATAAGTCATCTGATTTGAACTTAAAACTTCAGTATTGAAAAATTGGGTATTATCTTGTATGACCAAATCAGCATGGTTCATCTCAAATTTCAACCTAAAAAATTTCTTTATCTCCTTAATGGATCACACTAACATTAATAACAATATTAACAATAACAATAATAAAATAAAAGGAAAAGCGAGTAATCACTCTTCAAAGCATTAAATAATTTAATAGATTTAGAAAGCATTACTTTCATTGTTTTTATTACATTGCCTATTGCCTATTATTTTCATTTTGCATCGATTTCCCGTATTATAACTAAATAGAAATTATTACTCCAATACAACCTTCAATCAAAATAATGTAAATAAATATAATATATATACATTTTCCAACTCCACTCTGGCCACTCATGCCATCGCACTTTTCACTTATAATTGCTTTATTACGTTATATTTTTATTTTACATAGCTTACATGACTTCATAAATAAATAAGGACTAAATAAATATAACAATATATACATTTTCCAACTCTTCTCATACCACACGTCATTGCACTCTGAAACTGTAATTACTTTATTACTCATACCACTCACGCCATTGCCCTTTCTACTTGTAATTACTTTGTTACGATATATTTTTATTTCACATAGCTTACACTTCATAAATAAATAAGGACCTTATCCTCACCTTGTATTTCGATATTTTATATTTTACAATTAATAAGTAAGCTACTAGTACAATTTCTATTGCATTTCCTATATTGAATGCATGAGAAGGAGGTGAATGATAGTTCATAGTTGAAGACCCCGAATGAAAATGAGAGTTGAAGGTTAGATATGAAAGAACCTCCTGCAGCTCTTACATGTGGGATTGACTCAAGTTTCAATCACTAGTTTCTACAGACTCTAGTTAATTAGTTCATAGAGGGTAGACAGCGGACAATGATTAATATTGCACAGAAAAGATGAAATCAATCTATTAGTCTAGAGATTGTAATCTATGCAAATAAGAGATAAAAGGATTATGAATTGTTTCCAATCAATATCTGTTATATGCAGAAATCCAATGACCTTCGCACCTCACTGCCACATGGTTCTTCTTCCCTACAGCCTCACTACCCTAACGGTACTAAACATAAACAGCATCAGAGATATTCACTATATAATTTTTCGCACACAATAAGATTGATAGGAAATATTCAATCTTTCATTAAAAAGCACTTTATCTACAAAAAAAGCTTCCCTGAAAGAAGTTTTAAAACTCATTACAAAAGCTGACATAAAGAAATGATGGGAAAGGTTTTTCGATGCCCTTCTTCGCATGAAATCCTCTTTTTTATAGAGGAGTCTTTGTCGTTTCTAGATCTCTTCTTATCACATTAGAATGACTTACTGTCATCAGATTTATTTTTATTGTTATCTCCAACTTATTATAAGTTGTCTTCTCCTTTTGAAAAAGTAGACATGTTGTCATTTTCTGTCTCGTCACTTATAAAGTAGATTATAAATGTATCCTGTTATCCTTATCTTCTAGCTATCAGCCTATCATCAATTATTCTTATTTTCCAACTGTTACTTGGTTATTACAATTATAATTATGAAAAAATGGGTTAATTATCTGTTATACATTTATAATGACAAATATGCCCTGTCATACCACTTTGAAAAATGATTTTTACATTTTCTTTCCCCCTTTTGTCACAATTCTCCCCTTAAATACATGAAAAAGTGATAGGCACATTACACTCCTAAATACAAAATTCTCATCCTTTTGTCAACAACAAAACGAAATAATGAGGGGTGCACCATGCACCAAAAACAAATGAAAAGATGCGAGCCTTAGGTGCTAGAGGAGGAAACACCGAACAAAGATAGTCCATCATCTCACGTTGAGACTCAAGAATCTGAGGAAGCGCTTGCCCTGACAATCCTAAACTGGTCTCAAATTATCTAAGCGTGTCTCTAGAGATACAAACCGATGATCATGGATGTCCATCGTCTCAGCATGATGGTGATGAAGGAACTCATCTTGTGTGGTATGCATGTCGATATCTCCTTAGCTGATGCTCGAAACTAGTGATATCATCCCATAAACCATGAAAGTTCATGTGCAGAGCATGAAAATTGTCCTAAAGGTCACGGAGAGAAGGCTGCGCGGGAGGTGGTGAGTAATGGGGATCAGGAAATGGGGAATAGGGACGAGGTTGCTCATAACTTGTCGGTTGAGCATGGTGCTGATGCTACTCATGCAGTGGCGACTGTGTGTAATAAGGCATTTGAGCGGACGGATCAACCCGAGTCACCATACCCCGGATCTCATCCTCCTGCTGGAGCCCCAGGCTGTGCTGCTGGAGCAGGAATCCCATGCGACTGAGAGTGATGCAGAAATGGTGTCATAGTACCTTGCTCCTATCTGTCTGTCTGATTAGCAATACGCGCTCATGAAAGCTGAAGAGACGGGGTGAAATATGCGAACATAGGGGAGAACGTAACCTGCCACGTTATGATTGGAGATCATGTGTCTGATCATCAAATGTCTGAGATTGACCGGGCACTAGACTAGAATGGAGTCTAGTAGAAAGGCGTCGAGGTAAGATACCTCTTTCCAATGACCTTCCTCCAAGCCCTCCACTTTATCTTTCACATGAAAATCTTCCTGTCAACCTTGCCCCAAGCCCTCCACTCCATTTCACCTCAAATTCTTTCTTCGAGCCTTCTAGTCCTCCCAACATAGGACTAGAACCAGCATTAAGCATCGATTTTTTTGTATTAGAACTAAATCATGATTATTCCGATTAAACCTTAGATCAAAATAATATAATGTAAGTATAACAATAAATACCTTTGTTCTGACTCCACTCATACCATTGAGCTTCCGGTTTCAAGTAAATCTAAAAAAGGTAAAAAGGAAAAACAAACAATCACTTCATAATCCAACATATCATAAGAAGAGATTTAGAAATAGAAGATCACTTGAACCCTATTCGGCCATGTAATTAAAGAACAGTAAAAAGAGTTATAAAAAATCAATGACCTAAAAACACTAATTTTTTTTCCACGAAAAAAAATGATTAAATTACTACTACAATCAATAAATCCAGAATCTAATCCCACTGTTGGAATTCCCAACCATTCGCTGAAACGAGAAAGCAGGCTAAACTGCCACTCTTCAAGTCAACACAGGTTTTCAGTCCTGGGTTGTGTTGTTTTTCAATCTCTTAATATTAAGACATGAAATATCACTCTCATCCCGGATAAACGCCCACCGACTCCGCACTTTCCATCACCTCCTCACCCACCACACCCGAAAGTTGATCCACCACAATTAGAAGGGAGAAGAAGGAGGAGGAGAACAAATTAAACCCACAGCCCCCAAAGAATGAAAGAATTCCTGACAGACAACGAAAATACCGGCGTACTCCTTAGATTTCCAGCTTCTGTCTGTACTCTTCCGAGGGTGTTTGTTTTTTAACTTTTCGTTCAAAGCAAATAGATTCTAACGACTGTTTTTAAATTTTTATGACTTGTTGTTAAAATTTTTAAAAAATTATTAAAAATGTGAAAATATTTGAATTTTTTTCATAAAAACAAGGAAAACTCTACCATTGTCCAACAACAATAACAAGAAAAGCTAACAATTAATCGGATGGGAATAAAATTACTGAACACCTATGTCGATTGGAGAAACAAACCTAAAACTACTAAAAATACACCAAACTCCGTCCCGGCGGAACCTTAAATAACTCGACCTTAAATAACTCGTATCTAATATTAAATACTATTTAACATTAAATTAAAAAAAAAAATTCTAGTAAAAAAACAAACCCACCTTCGTCTGGTTCAGCTCTCTGTGCTGTTCCTAAGAAGACCTCTTCTCCTCAGCCAAATACACACCAAATTCTTTTACTCGGGCCGACCAGCTAGAAGGGCTGAGCTCGTCCAGGGCCTCCAAACAGCCAAAATTCCTGGGCCTAGCGAAGCAAGTTCCACATCCACAAAAGGCTTCTTGACTAGGCCCAGCTGTTCTCCAGTCGTTTCACCAAAAGGCTGGTTCCACTTCTCCTGACGCCTCCCGTGAATCCCCAACCATATCTTCCCCAATCTAATAATCTTCGCACCGCACCGAATCTCCCACCACAAAATCAACGGAATTTCCTTGGAGCACAGAAAAAAATCTTCTTTTCTTTTCCTCCGAATCCACGCTGCTCGCTTAAACTCCTACCATTTTCCTCGTCTCGCATCTCTCAACAAGCTTCCGCTCCAAAAGACTAGGCAAACTTAATCTCTTTCAGCCTCTAAGACAGATATCAAAACCACGAGTAGTCTCAACAGAAAACCATCTTCTCCCCTCATCGAGCGGATTCTTCCTCTGTTAGTTGTCGCAGACCTCTTCCTCCTACTCTAGCACCGAGCCTCCCTCACTTGTCTCTCTCCGTTTCAATAAGAAAGAGCTGCCATTTTATAAAAAAAAAAAAAATTTAAAAGAAAAGAAAAGAAAAGAAATTTTGTTAAAAACTAAAAAGATATCCCTCCCGTCTGCTTGACTCAAGCACTTAAGATAGTAGGGGGCATGTCTCAAGGCTTCTTGGTGGGTCTCAGGAGGGAGCCCTGGGTGAAGGTTTAGGCCTTCTTCCTACAGGCTACAGCCCAAGGATGGACCCTATACTTTCAAAAGCCTCAGGGCCTGGCGAGAGCTCGACAGGAGAAAAGCTTTTTTTTCTTTAAGTTAATGATTATGATATTAATTTAATTTTTTTTTAATATAGTAGCCAATAACTATAATATTGCTTATATGTATGTCGATGTGACCCAAATGTACTAGCTTAAATATTATTTTGTTTTCAATCTATATTAATATTTTGTTTTTAAAATAACATAAGCACTATTACGTCTCACTTTTCTTGGGCAGAGAGTGCCCCTTCTGTCTCTATGGCATTTGTCATTCCTTGTATTCTCTGCTACTTAGCTTTCTTTAGAGAGGCTGGCTAGAAGTCTGTTGTTCTGTTGCCCTCTCTATAAATGTGTTGCACCCTTCACTATCCAATTCTGGTTTATCAGCCCTTGACACTCCTTGAGTAAGGTATTGTGCCTCATACGCTGTATCGGTTTTGTGAGTGCTCTAAAGTTTGGAGATAATTAGTTTCAGCTATCAGCTTCTTCACACCTTTGTTCCAAGCTACCCCAAGGCCATAAATAAGAGCCCATATTTCTTCCATGCCTGTCGAACACGTACACAATTTCATTGAGTATCCTATCATCCAACTTCCCCGTGGTCCTGTATGATACCTCCCCAACCACATTTCCATCCTCCAAGGCGGAAGCACCATCTGTGTTCAGTACAAACCATCTGGGTTGCGGCACCCACTAACCTAAACGTTACTGCGGGGTTCGTGTTTGTCATGTACTACCCACCGGGCTGGAGAAGGCTAAATCAACCTCGCTCATATCTCTTTGCCAACAGAGATTTAAGATAATTTTTCATGATCCCCATTAAAAGTCGTTCCTCTATTTCCATAGCCACCACATGCAAATATGTGAATGTTTCCAATTTCCTGTCATTATATTCTGAAGGCTAACTTTGGGTAATAGTTCCAAAGGAACCATTCCCTAAGGATTTTTGTTTGGCTCTAGTTCCTATGATTCCCCCATACTTAGGTGCTCCCATATGGAGATGGCTTTTGGGCAGTAACGAAAGACATACTCAAGGTCTTCAACAATCTTTGGGCACATTTAGCTTGTAGTGACAACCCTGTCCAGTCTCTCATATTTGTCACTATTCGGCCATGGTAGATCACCCATGACAGTGTTCGCACTTCTGTTGCAAATCTTTAGGCTCCACATTTTCTCCAATTGTTATCACTGCAAATCATTCGTTGAGGGACAGATTATAGACTGATTTTACTGTGAACAGTCCTTCCTAAATGATAGACCCCAGCATGTTATCTGCTTCTCTTCCACTGATCGCACGGGAAGGTTGTTGCCACACTCACTAATAGAGGTGGGTGTGGTACCATGGCTTCTGCCAGCACCCCCATTCAAAAGGCCTGTACAGTCAGCCACTGCCACACTCTAAGCTTCCTCAAGTCCAAGTACCCTTGCCTACAGGCCAAGGTCCAAGTATCCTTACATGAACACGTGATTCAACTACGCCCTAATCCCCTGCTCGTGGACTATCCGATCACGCTCAAGGCTACATTTATTGCCTCGACATCCGGAACAAGTGGTAACGCCTGATGATTAAACCCGCATTCTTGGAGGCGGAAGATTTGATATTATAAGAAAGAATAGGCCCCGACGCCACACCCCCCATTCGCAAACCAATCACTCACTTTCCATAAAGTGACCATCCTCCTTCATAAATAAGGAAGGAATCGCAATGTATGTAGAGATACTCCCATCGAAAAACTGACTATTTTACTCCCTACTTCTTCATCCACTAAGCACTAAAAGGCTAAGCACACCAACGCCAGCCTCTGCTTTATTGTGTCCTTACCGCTGTGTTAATGCCCCGACGATCCTGGAGATCTATGAGAATCAAGAGACACATAATTTTGGCTCACTGCATCGGAGAGTATGCCGCACACCACCGCCGCCCCGCTTGTTTTGAAAGTCCTGCCAGTGAAGGTGATAAGTGCCCAAAACACCACATAATCCCTGGATTTTTAATAAGATTCAGACTGTCATGATATAAAGAGAATGAATCATTTTTGATTTATTTCCTTAATGATGTTTTTAGTTGTACTGGTTTTTTTGTGAGATAAACACTGGGAAATGTTTGGCATAGAGCCTACATGAGGCCCCTGGAGTGAAAAGTGGTGCAGAATTGAAAATAACGTCATGACGCCCCAATGCTCATAATGCCAAGGAAAGTCCAAACAAACCTATCTCTCGGAGAAATATAAAAAGGAACGAGAAACCACACTGAGGTTCAAAATTAATTTGCGCATCAGGCTTCAGGGAATTGAGTCGTAAAGAGAGAGAAAGATTAAATAACGAATGTCGAGAGAAGATCAATAAACTGAGATCATCACTCCCCTGACACTGTAGAAGTTTAATCTGTCCATATTTTATGTTTCATGCTTTATTTATAATGAAAGAACAGATGAGGTTCCAATTTTCATAATGAGGTGTTATGGTTTCGGAATATAATAATACTTAATAAAGTTTGAATTTCTTTATAATCAATATCTGTACACTGAAAGTCAACACAATCCATGCTTGATCAAAACTATATTAATTTAATTAACTTAATATGAGTGGTCTGAAATATCCAGTTTAAATTAATAATTTAGGGACAGATAGTTTGTCATCTAATAATGTGGTAATTTAGAATATCAATGATTAGATGCTTGGTGTTCTTTGCACTCTTACACCCTTAATGCTGGGGTTTGTTTACAGCAAAGGAAACTTGAGTCATAAAGTGAGGTTGAAACACCTTTGATAAAGACTTTAATTACAATGGATAGTGTCGCCCGGAAACACTATATTGATATGAATGGAATTTTGAAGATTATTGGTAGTATTTTTCTCAACAACACCAACTTAAACTTTCATCCGATCAACTGGCCATTATGAAAACAACTAATCATTTCAGCAATAATGACTTACTCTGAGTCTCACTGAACATCACTACTCACACTGAACGTTTAGAGATGATTGAGGACTGGGTAATGAGCATACTTACTACTTAAGGCCTCTCCCGTGATCCATGATCCACTAGGCACACCATTATTTGACAATGATATTTATGCAAGATGACAAAGACTTTTGCACTTTACTTATATAATACCAAAAACACAATCACTGAGATCTCATCAAGCTAGGTCAAGGCCTGAGGTCGCCATGTATCAGAGTGGCTATGCTAATATCGACACTACACTACTAACAAACATCCTGCTTTACCAACTTTATGCTTTTCTTCGCATTAACTGGTACAAGAAGTTATGGAACTGCTTCAAAATTCTATTTTTCTGGTCCTGTAACTGGTAGAACTCGTAAAAGAATTTATATAAGATAGGCTGCCTAGAATGGAACAATTACCTAGGACCGATGGAAGAAAATAGAGACTACAATGTTGCTCCGACGAGAGAAGGTAGACGATCCTGATGCGTGCAAATATGGATGGCAATTTATTGCCACTCATATGATTATGGGTTGCCCGTCATACTATCTAGAAATCGTGATTAGAAGACCACAAAGAACATGCTTAACAAATTCAAGCTCAAGTCCGTCACCTTCCGCCATTATATGAACTGTTCCACGGCCTCATGAGAACCAATGCTGCTCAACATTCCTAACAAGGCAAGACATAAAGTTGAAATATAACGGGTGAGAGATGCCATGATATTCACTGAATGTTCCCCATTCTCCACTGAAGGATAAAGCAAGCTGTAATGGTCAGATTTGGTAACCTCCTGATTCAATAACGTCATGGGATGACTTGTCAAATAAATATCTAGCTAGATTCTTTCCACCAGCAAAAGCGACAAAGTTGAGAATTGACATTAGTAGCTTTTATCAGTATGAAGGAGAGTCGTTTCATTAAGCTGAGAGATTCAAAGATTTGTCGAGAAAGTGCTCCCTACCATTTCACCGGGTAAATGGATGCAAGTCCATCATTTCTACAATGGGTTGAGTCCTCCCACTAGGACTCTTATTGACGCTTCTGTTGGAGGAGTGATTATGGGAAAGAACGAAGTGAGGCGATTAAATTCCTGTGAGAACACAGCCTTGGAATGATTGTCACGCGCCGAGAGCAAAGACCGAAGAAACTAAATTGGTGTTCGATTTAGACATGTTCACAAACTTGTCTGCTAAAGATTCTACGCTCTCCAAGCAATTACAAGCTTCCCAACAATTAGGTTCTCAAGAATCCATGCATAAAGTTGAAGAAAGCCCACCCGCATGCGAGCAATGTCATGGACCCCATCTCCAAATCTCTCAAATGCCAATGATGAATTATGTGATTCGACTCATCGAACAAGCTCATATGGCGGTTCCCTAAACCGTAACTCAACCCATATGGTCGCATCTAAAACCGGTGGAAAACCATCCCAACTTCCTCATGGAAAACCCGTAACGCGGCACCATGGAGCGTCAAACCTCCAACCACCTCAAGTATAAGAAGCCTAGGTCTAGATCTCAAATGGAACAAGCAATGATATGCATATGAGCATGATGAGGTCACATGATAAGTTCTGGCAGTTAAGACTAGGGACACTGAACAATCACAACTCGCGCTCCGAAACTTCTGAGGTCCAAATGGGCCAAATGACTTCAAGTATTGAGCGAGAGGTAACACTAAATCATTTAGTACTTCCGAGGTCAACCCAAGGAGAGTATGAAATGAGCATTGCAAAGTCAGAATCCCGAGGAGTGGTAAGATCCTGAATAGCTGTAATCGAGGCCCAAGAGGAGGATGAAAACCTTAGGAGAAGAAAGGTGGTTGAGACTCTCATCAAGATGCTGGAAAGTTAGTAAAGAAACTGGCCTATACACTGCACGGAAGTCCAAAAACCTAAGTATGATGAGTAGCTTCATTATCCCGTATCCGTTAGCCGACCTAAAAGAACACATTAGATAAGAAGTTTGGCGTGTGTTCATGGACATCTTTCAAAATGCTTCACATAAAATATCCCCATTTGCTGAAGTAAATGCGAGGATACTTTGAATTCAAGAAGGACATCTGGCTTCCAAGAAAAGGAAGTCAGAGACTATGAGACTGTCGCACCGCCGAAGAGTGTGGTGCCATATTGCAATAGAAGCCGCCCCTAAGTCGGGTAAAGATCCCGTAGTTTGAAAATCCCATGTGCTATCGGGAATGCAAGATTTGAACGAGCCTGCGGTGGATTATGTGCGAGCATTAATCTTGGCGCCAGAGAAACCGAAATTGGAGTACACGCCCGACGACAATCACTTTATAGTTAGCAGATCGGTCACTAACTCATTCACGTGGTATCATAGAGGATGTGTTAGTCAAAGTGGACAAATTTATCTTCCCCGCAGATTTCATTATTCTAGACATGCAAGAAGATAAAGAGGTCCCCATCATCCTAGGACGACCATTCCTGAGCCACCCGGAAGTGGCAATGATCGATGTGCAAAAATAGTGAACTGGAGGTCAGAGTTCAAGAAGAGGAAGTGACATTCAATGTCTTTAATGACACATAAAGCATCCACATGATACCGACAACTAAGGCCCGAGTGGATATGCTTGTGGAGGCTATAGTGTCTAGCCGCTGGTTCCTTGTAACCATCGAGACTAAACACTCCATGATGATCCTTCCTCTTGTGAAGATGAGATAGTTCAAGAGTATGTAAAATGGATGGACTCTTTCGGCCCAAATAAAAGAAAGTATTTTGAATCTTTGAGAGCTAGCCCAAGCCGATTGACTCCCTCTATTGAGAAGCCCCCTATTGTGGAAGAGAAGCACTCCCGCTCATTTGAGATATGCGCATCTTAGGGAAGAATCTACACTCCCAGTTATCATCTCATCCTCCCTCTCTAACATGGAGGAGGAGAAATTGTTAAAGATCCTTAAGGAGCATAAAGAAGAAATTGTATGGTCCCTAGCTGATATAAAGGGGATAAGGCCACCTATGTGTATGCACAGATACATCGGAGGTACACGTTAGCCGACAAAGGATTCCCGAGACGCTTAAATCCTTCCATGAAAGAGGTAGTTCGAAGGAGGTACTTAAATGGTTAGATGCGGGAGTGATATACCCTATCTCTCTAATGGGGCTCATGGGTAAGCCCTGGGCCTGTGGTGCCCAAGAAATGAGGGACGGCCAAGGGTAGTAAATGAGAAAAACGAATTGCTCCCGACAAGAACAAGCACAGGATGGAGGGTTTTTATCGACCACGAGGCCGAACAAAGCACCGTAAAAGACCAATGCCCACCGCCATTCATTGGATAAGATGTTAGATAGACTAGCTGGAATGAGTACTTCGCTCCGGACGGATACCGGATACAATCGTATCACCATACCTAAGATCAGAGTGTATCAATTTTCACGTGCCCTTATGGCACATTCGAGAATGTCATTTGGGGCCACGCCCCGAACCTTTCGTGAGATGTAAGGATGGCAATATTATCGGATATGGTCGAAAAATCCATTGAAGTCTTCATGGATGATTTCTCAGTGATTGTATCTACATTTGATGACTGCCTCCATAATATGACATTGGTACTGAAGAGGTGCATGGAAACCAATTTAGTGTTAAATTGGGAAAACTGCCACTTTATGGTGAGAGAAGGTACACATTGGGCACGTGATATCCTAAGTGAATTGAGGTTGATCGAGCCAAGATTGAGATCATAGAGAAACTGCCTCCTCCTACATCAGTAAAGGGAGTATGGAGTTTTTTGGGCCACGCCGATTTTTATAGACGATTCATCCGAGATTTCTCTAAAGTTTCCAAACCGTTGTCTAATCTTCTTATGCAAGGAGTGCCGTTTGAATTCAATGAGCCATGCCTGTATGCTTTTGAGTTGCCGAAATGTGGGTTGACCTCAACCCCACAGAGTCGCTCTAGATTGGGACCTTCCATTTGAACTTATGTGCAATGCAAGCGACTTTGCAGTTGGGGCCTCTTTGGTCGAGTGATCACTATTTCATCTATAGGTGGGGCACATTTGACTTATGAGCTAGTATTGGAGATTAGCCAAGGGGGTGATGATTTTCTGGGCTTAATCGGATTTTCTTTGACAAGTACAGACTGCGGAGTCGGGGGATTTTGTTAGAGATCTCGCACCTATGTCATTTGATCAAAGATAGCAAATTTTGTCGCTTTTAGACATGATGAGGAGCATATGTCGCACAAGCATGGTAGCGGTTTAGGCGTCGTCATGGTCTTAGCGAGTTTATCACGCTGGGACAATGCATGGTACGCTTACGCCAGAGAAGGCCGACCTCGACTTCATCACATTCCATTTGACTATCCTGTTCGTCCTTACAATTTAAGGTTAATTGACTATTTTGTGAGGGCTTCAGAGCCATTACTGCATCCCGATGGATCGATTAATGAGCCTACATCGATATCCAAAGATGCCGAGCTTCACGCCTTTCACTGCAATCACGGGGGGGTTCCTTACACTTCTACTACCTTGATCGCTCCTCCTTCCCCTAGGCACTCTAGTGTGCTCACTATGTGCTTTCCGAACGAGATAGCTGATTATGGGAGTATTGATGGGGTTATGTCGTCTGATGATTATGTTGAGGAGCTACTCTAGATGGTCATCAGTCAGCCCGAGCCAGATTCTGCACTTAGTGATTTTTGTGTGCTTGCTTTGAGAGATGATGAGGATGCTCTTCCTGCTCCAGCCGTTGATGCGATTGTGGATGATGTTATTGTTTATATCAGATCTCCCCGATATTTTAGACATGTTGTGGCAAAGTCCGATTCTGTGGGCCCACCACTTTCTTTTTATATTTTGTCAGATTTTCTCTGCCTTCTGATGATGTACTTACCTTTCATCTATGGATTTGAGCATTTTCGAGTCTTCACCGCCTTTTTATTGATGATATCGATGCATGCACCTTATTCACCCACATCACGTATTCATGATATTGATGATGAGCCTTATACTCGATTTTGATGACAATTATCACCGATTCCGATTATACTTTACCGATGAGCTAGTTTCACCTCCTTTGATGACCTTGAGACAGCTTGATCTTGGTACAAATCCAGACCACCTCGTAGAGTTGAGGATCTAAGACCACTTTGTCTACTGCATTTAGAGATAGTTTGCTCGGGGTAACTCAAATCATACTCTGATGTTTTTGAATGGTCATATGAAGACATGCCAGCCTTGCCTCTATAGTTCAATATCTACTCGCTTTGTGCCACATGCTAGACCTAAGTAAGAAAAATTGAGGCGATTACACCCGATGGAGTTTGTAAGCGAAGGGAGGAGATCTGTAAGCAACTTCTAGCTGGCTTCATATTAGTTATTTAGCATCCCAAGTGATGGGCCACGTCATCCCCGGTTCGCTAAAAAGGATGGCAAGGTTAGTGTTTGTGTGGACTTTAGAAATCTCAATAAGGCCAACCCCAAGGATGATTTTCCTCTCCCACATATTGACATGCTGGTTGATAGTACTGTAGGGCATGCGATGTTGTCTTTTATGGATGGATTCTCTAGTTATAACCAGATTATGATGGCTCTCGAGGATAGTGAGAAGACATCTTTTATCACTGAGTGGGGCACCTAATGCTATAGGAGTCATGTCACTAATAAGAATGCAGTGTTACTCATCAAAGAGCAAAATACTACATTGTTTCATGACACGCATGCACATGATGCCGAGGTCTACGTGGATGATATGATTGTGAAGTCTCGTGATAGGGTGGATCACTGGGCAGCTCTAGAGCGCTTCTTCCAGAGGATCATATGCTTTAGATTGAGACTGAATCCCAAGAAGTGCACTTTTGGAGTGACTTCGGAAGCCTCGGGCCAAGCATGACAGCGAGAGGTATCGGTGCGCATTAGGATAAGACGAGCTATCCTTGACATGTCTCCACCAATGCATCGAGACCGGATCCCGGGGTTTTTCGGGTAGGTTGCAATATATCGCATTTTATCAAGTTAAACCGACTGCATACTTGTGAGTTTCATCCGACTTCTGAGGAAGAAACAACCTAAGGTTTGGGATGATCAGTGCTAACAAGCGTTTGAGAGGATTAAAGAGTATTTTCTTTCCACTCCTTTTTTGGTACCTCCCATTCCTGGACGACCTCTCTTGTTATATTTGTCGCTTCGTATATCGTCAGGTGCATGCTAGCCTAGCTTCGATGATTCTAGTGAGGAGCGAGCCATTCATTATCCGAGTAAGAGGATGTCGAGTATGAGACGAGGTACATTATGATTGAGCACTTCTGCTTAGCTTTAGTTCAAATACTTCGAGATTGAGACATTACATGACAGAGCATTCCGTGCGCCTTATTTCTCGCTTGGATCCTTCGAGATATCCGCTTGACACTCACTTTGACGAAAGCGTAATTAAGAGATGGCTTCAGACTTTTGATAGAGTTTGATATCTGAAGGTGTCACTCAAAAGTCTATAAAAGGGAGTAAAAAAAAGTTAAGAGATCACTTGGCTCCTGGCTTCCTAGTTATTGACAATGAAAGTGATTGATGATGATTTTCCGAATGAGGAGATCATAGGGGTGACTAGCCTGTCTGTCACGCATACTTCGATATCAGAGCTAACCACAGTGATATGGGATAGGTGTTCTATTGATTTCCTCCGCATAGGGATCATATCCAAGATTCCGCTCGCTGGCCTTCTTCGGATCGTTATTCGCCACGACCAACATTGTCAGTAATGGTAAGTATGTATCCTTGCTAGAGACTCCACTTGAGTTCAGGATTAAAAGGATGGAGATATTCATGATTCTAATCTAGTGATTAGACAGATCCGTGGTGACTGGAAGACCGTGAGATGTGAAGCTTTTCTGTGCCATATCATGCTTATTTAGAGTTGCTAGTAGGGAGATTATCATGCTTATTTAGAGTTGCTAGTAGGGAGATTTGACGACTTGAGCTACACTCACCTACCTAGAGCGTAGAATCAGTTCGTCGATGCTCTGGCTACTTTGGCTTCCATGATTGACATTCCTGAGGGTGTGGTAGTCTCCGCTAGTTGAGACTAGAAGTGTTCCTGCTTATTGTTGTTTAATTGAGGAGTCAGGGTTTAATGATGGTTTGCCTTGGTATCATGATATTTATCAGTTTCTTAGATATGGCACATACCTTGAGGCCGTGAAGGCTAAGGACAAGAGAGATTTGAGACAGTTGGCCACCTGCTTTATGATACATGGAGAGACACTATATAGATGTGCAACTGGTGGTGAGTTATTGTTGTGCTAAGATCGAGATTCAGCTGATCGGGCGATAAGAGAGGTTCACTGAAGTTTGTGGGCCCCACATAGGAGGACATATGTTGGCTTGTAAGATTATGAGGATTGGCTATTTTTGGTTGACCATAGAGATAGATTGTTGTTAGCTTGTTTAAAGATGCACGTAATGTTGATGGCATGGGAGAGATCCTATACACGTTCCACCATCAAAGTTGCATGCATCGACCACCTTAGTCGCTTTCATACCGCATAGATGTTATCGGGAGGATTTCATCAAGCTCCTAGTGGCCTAAGGCGAGCTCATCCTAGTTGCTATTGATTATTTCATGAAGTGGGTAGAAGCCACTTCTTATGCAAAGCTAAATGCGGCTAAGGTGGCCACCTTTTATCGACGCATTATTTGCGTATATGGGGTTCCCGCGAGTTGATATCGACAGAGGTGTGCATTCGTAAGAGCTAACACTTTATTACAGAGATATGACATCCAACATCATAGATCATCTGCGTACAGGCCGTAGAAAAATGGGGCAGTATGGTCCACGAACAAGAATATTAAGAGGATTTTGCGTAAGATGATTGAGACTTCTCGAGACTGGTTCGAGAAGCTTCCTTTCGCATTATGGGCATGTCACACCTCCTTTCGCACTTCTATAGGAGCCACACCTTACTCTCTAGTTTATGGTATGGAGACAGTTTTTCCCGTTGAGATAGAGATGGGATCCTTTAGAGTAGCCCTAGAGCAGCAGATTTTAGAGGCGGAGTGGCCTCAGTCACGGTTTGATCAGCTTAACCTGTTAGATGAGAGAAGATTGAGAGTTGCTGACCATATTCAGGCTTACCAAAGGAAGATGGTCTGCGCTTTCAAAAAGCGAGTCAATCCTAAATCGCTACAACGAGGCGATTTGGTTTTGAGAGTTCTCAGAGGATTGGTCACTAACCCTAGAAGGCGCTTGCACTCCAATTGGAGCTGACCTACATTATTAAAGAGTCGACCCTGCAGGAGCTTCATGGCTCAGGACTTAGATGGAAATCCAATTTTCGTGAGCCAAACCAATGTGGATCAACTGAAAAAGTTTTACGTTTGAGACCATAGTCGCAGGATGGGTGGCCATCATTTCGGTTAGCCATATACCTTATCACTTGTTACTCACATTTTTTTACCGTTGCTAGGCCATTGAGCCTCACGCACGCATTTTGGCCTATTTTTCTCTTATAGCTATGCTTACCTTTTCATACCTGGGATAGGGGCCCTCTAGTGTGTGGATGCCTTAGTTTAAGGATCTTTTGAGTTATGGACACATTGACACATTCTTTACATCGCCTTACCTCATTCACTTCATTGTATTCGCTCCATTTCATAGTTTCTATGTTTTCACCACTTTCTTTCAATCTGACTTCTCGTTCTATCTCATTCTTTCCCACTTAGATTGGTGATCTATTTTACTGCATGGGGGTTTGTCGTGTCTTCCCTTCACTCATTCCATCGACATTTATTTAAAGACTTTTAGTTTTAGAGGCTTATGTCATTTCATTGGAGTTGTTTTATCAGTATTCTCAAGGCTTGGAGATATGTTCGTTTTTATTGCCATATTGGTTTGTCTCTCATTGTTTTATTCAATCTATGCGAAAAAATAAAAATAAAATAAAATAAAATAAAATAAAATAAAATAAAGGAAAATAATAATAATAATAATAAATGTGCACGTGTATGTATTCAGTATCAGTATTCCTTGAGTACGTATGTGGATTTATGAGGATCATTATTTTGAGTGTATGTATTACTTATGGGAGTTCGTATGTGAGCTTCCCAAAATCCCAGTATCATGTGCTTACTTTGAGAATTTATTAGTGGTATGTGAGATGACTAATCCTCTCCTAGAGGCTTTGAGTCAGTGTCATATTCATTATCCCATTTTTCGACGACATGTCTTCCCCATGCAAAGGATTTGGGTAGATTCATCATATCATCGTCAATTTTTTCCTTACTATTATTTATCCTCTTAACTTCATACCTCTCATTTTCATATTTATCACCCTCATATGTTTATGGATTTCGAGTTTGATGTTTCACTCTACATCATTCTCCTTTTATCTATCTCACCACATGTTACACTTTTTGCATCACATCATTATTATTACCACTTCCATTAGATGTTCTTGTGTCCATGGCTCATGAGACTTCTTATGCATGTGGCATTCCACACACGAGGGCATGGGGTTGATAATTGGGTATTTGAGCCTAGTTTCCCTTCATTTCTTTTACCTTATCACTCTGAGCCTACATTGTTGTTCGTGTCGTAAGACCACCTTGAGACCATGAGATTTAACGTTTTCTTTGACAACATCTACTTGGATAAGTATTTGAGACATGGTCAATATATGGACACATCATGTGGCTTTTCTAGAGATGCCTTACTAGCCTTGATCCATTTCTAGTTGTGGCTTTGGATGACTCTCGAGGTTGCCTTTTCAAGTATTAGGGGATGCATGGATTTAGATTTATCTCTATTGATGCCATACTAGGGCATACCCCTTATCTTTCGAGATCATCTGGATTTGTTTGTTTATGTAGATAGACTCTTGTTGAGATGTCGAGCCATATTTTGATATTTGGGGGTTTCATCACATCTCTATTGGATGACATACAAGTCATACTTAGGCATATCCCTTATTCGCCAGGACCATCAGAAATTTGTTTGTTTGTGCATACAATCATTATTGAGAGGATGAGTCTTGTTATGACATTTTTGGGATTTCATCATGTTTTGATAGATGTCATACTAGGCATATCCTTATCTTTCGATCATTTGGAGGTGGCTCGCTTTGTCCGTATAGTTCTTATCGAGATATGAGCCATTGTTATAACATTTTCGACTTCATCATGTTTCTATTGGATGTCATACTGGGGCATACCCCTCTAACTTCGCCTTACTATTCGCCCGTAGCTCGTAGACTTCGTCTTTTGCATATCATGCGTTCAGATTTCGCCTTCATATGGATCAGATGTTCAGACTTCGCCTTCATATTTCATTTGTATCAGCACATAGCACCGCAGCTTAGATGTTCGGGATTTCGTTTCGTGATATCGTGAGTTCAGGATTTTGGCTCTCTATATGGATCATCAAATGTTTGGGACTTCATTTGTATCACATTTGCTAGCACCGCACTAGACGTTCGTACTTCATTTTTCGCATATCGCTCACTTCGCCTCTCTGTATGGATCGATGTTCGACTTCATCTCAGACACATTTTCTAGCACCGCAATTAGACGTTTAGACTTCTTCTCTACATATCATGCGCTCGTATTTCGCCTTTATATCAGATTTTTGTACTCATGCATCACATTTTCTGTTAATCGTATTTAGTCGCTCGTACTTCGTCTTCTCGCATTTCAAGCGTCGTACTTCTAAGATATCAGTATCTTACTTTACCTTCATACGGATAAGATTTTCAGACTTCATCTACATCACATTTGTTAGAACAACATATCAAACGCTCGCACTCGCTTCTGCTATAAGCATCCGCATTTCGCCATATGGATAAGATGTCTCGCATTTCATCCGCATCACATGTGCTAAAGACCACGCTGAGATGTTCAGATTTCATCTTTGCGTATCAGCGCTCGCACTTCTCATTTCTTCATATGGATCGACACTCCTCGACATCATTCGATCACATTTGCTAGCACCGTAGTTAGATGTTCAAACTTCGTCTTTTACATATCAGGCGTTTAAACTTCGCCTTTACCTTCTACATCTTGAATAAAGGCGTTTAGGCTTTGCCTTTGTGTTTCCTCATTTCAGGCCAGACATTCTGATGCCTTCACCATAGTTCAGAGTCTCATATTTCGTTTTTATCAGAGATATCGCTACCAATATTCATGGTTGTTATCATCACACAGTTTGATCACATGGTTTATTTTGGCTGTCAGATTTGTCAACTTTCTAAATTTCATGAGTTTGTCCAAGACGGGTTGATCGCCATACGCTGAACATGACCATTCTATCACCCATGGGCCAACCAATTTTCGCTTGTTTCAGGTTTTGATATAGGTTTCACCTTTGGGAGGACCTTCTTAGAGAGAGCTTGGATCTACGTCATGACTTTGTTGGTCTCCACGTTGTTTTGTCTTTTTGTTGTTTGCTTTTGATGTTTTTTTTAGAACTCCCTTTAGTTGCTTGAGTTTGAGAGAGTTAGTGTTCTTTGTGGACACTTTTGGGGGTTTCCTTTATTCTTCGATAAAGTTCATCTCGTTTCACTTACTTTTCATACTTTCACTGAATTCCACTGTTCACATTCATTACACTCATGAACTCTATAAAAGAGTGGACATATTCAGAGACCCCAAAATTTGCTCACATATTATTTTTATTAAATTTTACCTTTTGATTTGTTTTTTATTATTATTATTATTATTTATTTATTTATTTTTATTATTATTTTTTCAAATCTCTATTCCTTCTTCCTATTTCTCTCTCCACTCTCATGCCCTATGGCTATGCCCTACCAAACTAACCCCTTTCTACTTTACGGATCACCACAACCTCCCTCTCTTTCCCCAACCGGTAAATTCTCTTCTTCTCCTCTTCCCACCTCTCCTCTTCCTTTCTTTCTCTCTCTTCCCCCCCTCCCCCCAACCGCTCCTCCTATTCTTCTCCTCTTCCCAATCTCCTTCTCCTATTTTTTCTCTTCAATTACTCTCATCCCATCTCCCCCCCCCTTTTTTTATTTTTTCCTTCCTTCTCTATTCTTCTTCTCTCTTCTCCTACTCCTTTTCCTTTAGTTTCTTTCTTCTCCCCATTCTCATCTTTCTTCCTTCTTTTTTTTTTCTCATCAATTTTTACTCTTAAAAGAAGAAAATTCAAGCAAACATTACAAAGGTAAAAGACTCAAACCTTATTTATTTATTTATTTATTTTTTCTCATTTTGTCAAAACCCATTACACATTTTCTTTAGAATAAAATTTACATATGTGTATATTTATGGGATTGGATTTTTCTTTTGTGGGCTATTATGAGATTTATGTATGTTGAAATGAAAAATTGTTGCTGGTGAAACTTATGTAATTAGCTTAAATCTTGCATTTTTCTCTTACTTTATTGTATTTGGGTTTAATATTATGTTATTTATGTGTAATTATATATTTTTGTGTTAATAGTTAACTTGAAAAAATTTGCATAGACTTTAGGTTGTCAAATATTAAATTAAAAGTTTTTTAGATGTAATTTAGATTTTAATTGTGACGCCCCGACCCGGGGATCCCGTTGACCACTGTCTACCTGCAGAAACTTGTGTGTTTAATATCATGAGACCCATACTTGAGTAAAATGACCTAATAGGGCCCATCATCCATACTCGTCCATACGGTTATAAAACCATACATTTCTATAGATTTAAGAGTTATTACATCACTCTTAATATAAAACATATATTAAAACTAGTTCGTTCTAATATATACACAAAACATGAATCAAGGCCAGCACCCAACCCGCTCATAATCCCGGCCCGCAAGGAGCGCCGTCCCGCCCGACTCCTCGTACCGAAAGGGGATCCCACGACGGGGTGAGCAATGCCCAGTAGTGATATTTTTCAACATTGGGTTACTCCCCACCTAAGTGTTCATGCAATGGAAAAGACACACATTTAAGTGAATTCATGATTCCTACTCAAATGTATACATGCCCAATCCCATGTCTCGAGTCCTTACCGACTCCCTCACACATGCTTATGCCATGTATGAAAATCGTTTCCAAACAAAAATATTTGTTTTATTTGTGGGCAACCCTTCGATATAAATACGTTAGACAATCCTCCGAGGTGAATTTGTTGGATAACTCTCTGAAACAATTCATGGGCCTCTCCGATGTGAATTGTTGGACAATTTCCCAACACAATTCTTCGGGCAACTCCGATCAACTATTGACAACCCTCCGGGCATTTCATGTCATGCACTCACACCTACTATTCTAGGGTGCCCCAGTGCATATGAAATGCATTATGCCATTTCCATACAATACATGTTAATATATCAAGCATGCATATATTAACAAGAATTAACACACAACAACATGTTATTCATCATAAGTAATAACACAAAATCGGCTCACATGGGCCAATAGAAAAATCCGACAGTTCACTTGGTACTGTCCAAATCATCACCAACACACAATCAAGACCACCGCGCGCTCCAAACCCAACCCGGACTGCTCAAATGCACCCAAAATTTCCAAATTTCCCGGTCCCACCTCGGGATCATGAACACACCGACCTTCGGCCCCAAACACCAACTTTGTATGGTTCTTGTGACAAGAACTAAACCAAGTAGGAGAAGAACCCCTACTCCTGAGTTTGTCAACCCAAAATACCCGCATCTACACGTAGCTCTTGGCAAAGGGGGATCAACTTTGCTTGTCTCGCCAATTACTGCACGGATTACCGAAAAATTCAGAGAGAAGGAGCTTCACCGAGATTCTCTCTCTCTCTCTCGTTTCTCTCCTCTTCTTTCTCTTCTCCCAACTCGGCTGGGAGAAGATAGTGGCCAAGATGGGGGTCAAGAGGACTTATCCTCTCATCGACACATACAATTCTCATCAGCTCATAGGATTACACCTTATCCTTCATCCATCTACCATGGATTTCCTTCCAACCCGCACGACGCCACGTGGTCTCTCCCCGGGGTCCCATTCGAGCTCACAGCCACTCATTCCGCACATGACATGCGGCACCCTTGAGCCCACCACACCGTGCCAAGTGTCCCGCACAACTTTGCCCTCAAAAACATGAAATTCCAATTGTCTCGAATCTCGGCGAAAGTCGACGCAGAGCTAGATTTCGCGAGACGATTCCAATGGTGAAGTCCGTTTCGTCATCCGAGATTTAGAAAAATTACGGATTTGGACCGAAATTACCGTTTTATCCTTTTTTTTTTCAGAAAATTTGAATTTTCTCGGGTTTTACATTAATATGTGAAATTGGTCTTTAATAATTGAAAATTAAATTTTGTAATATTTGAATTTACTCTTGCTATCACTTTTGGAATTGTTAATCGACATAATTTTTATTTAATTTATATTATGATTAAATGTTATAATTTACTTTCAATTAGGGCAAATTATTAAATATTCAAATTAGCTTGTTAATTGCTATATAAAATTTGTTTGTTATTGAAATTAAGTAAATTTGGTTCATATATTGATTAGTAATTTGGAGTTGTGGACTTATATTGAATGAAACTCATTAATTAGTTTGAAATTTGTATTGATGGAATTTATCAAATTGGATATGTATATTAATCACTAATTTGAGACTATGGACTTATGACAATGATAACTTATCTATTAATTTGAGCCCATTAGTCTAGGTTCAACATACTTAGGCCCATCAACTTAGGTTCAACCCATTAGTTTAAGCCCAACTTACTTACGCCCAACATATTAGACCAAACTCATTAGTCTATGCCCAATCCATTTGTTTAAGTCCAACTTACTTAGACCCAACATATTATATCAAACCCATTAGTCTAAACCCAACATACTTGGCCCATCAAATTAGGCTCAACTCATTAGTTTAAGTCCAACTTACTTAGACCTAACATATTAGACTCAACCTATTAGTCTAGGCTCAACCTAATAGTCTAGGCCCAATCCATTAGTGTAGGCTCAATATACTTAGGCCCAATCTATTACAACCTACTTACTTAGATCCAACCCATCTAGGCCCAACCCCTTAGGTTAGTTTACTGACCCATTAGGTCATTCGACCAAGCCTTTGGCCACGGATTCTGATAAGCTCTTTAGCCCGTAAAATTTCCACCCTTAATTTATTCAATTTCTCATTTTCTAAAATTCATTTTATTTTCAATTTAATCTTAAAATTCAAGTCTTCCAAAAATTCAAGAACTAAATTTTCATTCCTCTTTTTAAAAAAAAAAAAATTTAAATATCCAATTTTCAAAAATTCAAATTCAAATTTTCTCATATTCTAAAACTCAAATTTTCAACTCTAAAATTCAATCTCCTTAATTTTCATTTTCATTTTTTTCGAAGTTTTCATATTTTCCAATTTACAAAATTCTCAATTTAAAAAATTTAAGTGTCATAATTTAAAAATTCGATGTCTCTTAATTTACAATTTCAATCTAAAATTCAAAGTTTCATAATTTTAAAATTCAAATATCTCACCCTAATTTCACCTCTAACTTCCAAATTCAAATTTGCAAAACAGTTCTTAATTTTTAAAAATTAAATTTCCAAAATCCCATTCAAAATTATTGTGACACCCTATCCTGGGGTCCTGACAACCTATCAACCTCAGAACCTCAGAATATCGAGTGTCCCGATATCACACTCATTTGTCTCACACATATTGAGACCCATTCCCAGATATTTCATCTACAAATATACAAAAATATATATATACTATTTAACTAACAATATATTTAATGCCCTTTTATACGACTAAAAGGGAGTATATGTTTGGTTGTACTAATCTAATACAAGACAAAACAACAAAATATAACAAAGCCGCATCCGTTCTCATCCTCATGCGGTCCCATATAGTGGGCGCGCACGCCGCATCTGACCAGACTCGAAGGGGGTCCCACGACGGGGTGAGCAATGCCCAATAGAAAAATATTCCTACAAGGGTTACTTCCCACCTAAGTGCACTTGCAATGGCACACCACATATTCAAGCAAAACATGCATGTCCCTACTTAAATGTCTACATGTTATGAATGAGAATGTGACTCACCCTTTCCCACATCCTGAGCCCTCTCTGACTCCCTCACCCATGCATATGCCAAGTATGAGAAAACACTGTTTTCAAAACAAAAGGTTTTCGTTCTTGAAAACACATTATTCGATTTCCGATAAAATTCTTTTGGACAACCCTCCGAACAAATACGTTGGACAATCCTCCAGGTGAATCTGCTGACAACTCTCCTTCAAAACAACTCCATTGACATCCTTAACGTGAACTGGCCGGTCAAACTTTCCAAAGCAATTCTTCTGATTAAACTTCCGATATAATTTTCTCTTTCGACAACCCATTTTTATTCATTTGTGGACATACCCGATAACTAAATTATGAGTCAATCCGAAAAACATGTCATGCACTCACACCTACTTGCCTCTGGTGGTGCCCCAAAGGCATATGAAATGCAATATGCAATTTCACAACAATTCATGTTAATATATAAGCATGCATATATTAACAAAATTCACACACAAACAACATGTTATTGATTTTTTCAACAATAACACACAAAATTGCCCAAATCTCGGACCCATAGAAAACAAGGCACCTCTTGGTCCCTTCACGGTTCATCACCGAATTATTGGGATACCAAAACACACCACAAAACCCAAAGACATCAGTCCCGGGATCAAAACCAAACCTCAATATAGTCTAGGACTGCTCAAAAATAGTCATGAAAAATCCTGTCCGGGCTGTCCGCAAACAATCCCGAAAATTTAGCCCGAATTGTGCGAAAACAGTCCCAAAATTCAGCCCAAACTATTCGAAAATAGTCCTGAAAATTCCTAAAAATTCCTACACTCAGTCCAAAAAATTGGGGACTAAAATTTACGGCCTTTCACGGCCTCTAAGCCAATCCCAAGCCATTAAATGGCCTTTAGGCTAGAAATAACACAAGTAGGAAAATTCCCTACCTCATAGAGTTTGACGAAACTCCAAGATTTTATACCCATGTGTAGCCCCTTTGCGTGATCAATCTCTTACTTTCATTCGACGAAAAACCTACGACGATTTCCTTAAACCCAAAGAGAAGCTGCAAGAGAAAAAAAAATAAAAATATCTTCTTCTCTTCACGCTAACTCCTGACACCCCCTCCCTTTTGCTTTTCGCTTTTATCTTCTTCTTTTTTTTAATTATTATTATTATTGAATATATGATCATAATATCTCATTCTGACTAAGCTTTCTACTCAAAATAATTTATTCATTTTCAATTCAATTTTATTTTTTAAATGAACTTCACTCAAACCATTTCTAACTTCCGAGATTTTCGTAGTAAATCTCGCCCCCGAAATCATCAGACTTATCACCCGCGTAAAAATTGTAAATATTCGACCGCTCTCGTAATTCGACGAACTTTTTCCGGTCACTAGATTGCGAGACGAATTTAACGTGAAGTCCGCTTGCCATCCGAGATCTAAGAATTTCCTGTTTTCAACTTAATTATCGTTTTGCCATTTTTCAGAAAATTGAATTTTTCTTGGGTTTTACAATTATCAAACTTCAAATTCATTTCAAAAATTCTCATTTTCCAAAATTTCAACCTTTCAATTTTCAAAACCTCAATTTCAAATCAGTTTTCAAAAATTCCAAACACATGATTAATTCTATAGTTCTTATAAAATGGAATCTTGTGGCGTTAATTACAGAATATATAAACGTGGGCTTGGTGGGGCTCCAACATTCTGTATCCTTTATTAAATAACCTTGGACATCACGCATAATTTGTTTTTATACTTTGATCATGAATAATTTCACATTTGTTATTGCACTAACATTGTTTTCATTGATACGCATGTATGTGTCAAGGTACATATTCTTTCCTATTTGACTTTTACTTGTTTATTTTATTTATTTATTTATTTTTTGATGTTTGATGTACACTCCTTGTGTAATTATGAGAGTATAATTTTTCAGATCTATTAATTAATCAATAAATTAATACAAAACTCTTCCATAATCGGATTAGTAGAGACCCGACTTTAGGGGCTTAGAGGGGTGCTACGGCTCACTACCGTACCTTCCCAATAGGTAACATGACCTACGAATTTGGACTCGGTTTCGTAGATGTCTTTTCTAAACAAGGAGTCGCACTAGAGTTTTTATTTCTTATTTTGTTTTCCCTTAAAAAAAATAAACTAAAATAAGTGACGACTCTAAAAACCAATTTAAAAAAAAAATGGTTTTTCGAAGAAACAAAAAAAGTGAGTCTCACCATCGAGTAAAGATACACATGAAAAAAGCGGATCCACATCATATTTATTGAAATCTTAGCAAAAGAAATCTTGGATAATTTAAATGAAATTTAATTTTAAAAAAAAAACAGTATGCAAATCAAATTATTTGTAAATAGATCAAGAATCTAAAAAGAAAAGAATTAAAGGGAACAACTAATCCAAGTGAATGGGTTGCTAGGCATCATAAATGGAATGGAAGTAAAATTTTAAATAACATGGAAAAATTCCATCCAATTCCAATTCATTATATATATAGTATATATATATATATATATATATATATATATATATATATATATATATATATATATATATATATATATATATATATATATATATATATATATATATATATATATAGTTGTTTAAGCATATTAGATCTCATTCAATAAATAGTCAAGAAGTTTAATTGGAATTTGAGCAAATGAGCATGATATTATCTACTTTCGAGTCAAAAGGGTCTTCATATAGTTGTTTAAGCATATTAGATCTCATTCAATAAATAGTAAAGAAGTTTAATTGGAATTTGAGCAAATGAGCATGATATTATCTACTTTCGAGTCAAAAGGGTCTTCATAACTTTAAAATGTGTGTACTTTGTTATAAGAAGCTTGTACTAACATATTACCTAGAACTTTCTTCCTTATCCGATGTAAGAAATTATAAACATACCCATATGGATACAACACTCTCATAGTGTTCCATAGAATTCAAGACTAAAAAAATAAACACCTTTCATGGACCAAACAAATGTCCACATGAGGATTAAGGATCGACTCTAATGCTATAAAGATAAACACCTTATATAAAAGCCGTAACTTGTCTCCTCTTGATGTGTCCCCGTCCAACTAATGATAATGTTCTTTTGATTAAGATGAATGCATGATCAAGGATGATGCTATCCAACTAAGATGAATGCCTACAATCATGATTTGAAAAAGTGAAGTGAAATATAATTTCTAACGTAGGAAATTAAATGACATTTTCAAAAGACGATTTCTTCAATATCGTATTTTGAAAAAGACAAATTTCTTTTTCAATCTTTTTCTTTTCCCTTTTCCAATATCTTCTTTAGAAAATACGATTTCTTTTATTATTTTCTTCACATCTTGTTTTTTGAAAAGACGATTTCTAATACTCTTTTCATATTTTATTTTTTAAATCTTTACAACAACTTTTTTAAAAATTTTGATAATAAATTATTATATTATAATTTAATAATAAAATTATTATAGCCATGTTGATGTTTTAAAAAAAAATAAAATAATATGTTGATGTTAATATGAATTGAATTTATGTTTGTCACGACAAGATTATTTTAAATTATTTATTATTTGTTAGAAAATATTATTTTAAATTATAGTTATTATAAATACATTTTTATCTTTATCTTAAAATTTTTAATATTTTAATGATACATCATTTTATTACTAATTAAAGAATAAAAATTAAAGAATAAAAATATATAACATATATATATATATATATATATATATATATATATAATAATAATAATAATATTAATAATTTTAAATATACTTATTATAAAATTAATTTATTTTCTTATATAATTTAGTATATAAAATAATTATAGCAATTATGATATAGTATTTATAAATAGTAATATTTTAAAAATATATATTTACTATTTGATATTAAAAATAATATTATTTATCAAATGAGATATCAACATAAAAAATATGAATGTTTTGATCATTATCGCTTATTATTTTTTCTACTTCTCAATTTTATTCTACTTCCGGATTAAGAAACAACAATTATCAATTTAGGTGAAATTTATTAAAAAAAAAAAATCATTAACAAACTTCTTATCAATTTTATTTTTAATAAATAATTATGTTTTATTTTAATTTTTGAATAAACATGTGACACCCCTATCCCGGGGGTCCCGTTGACAACCCGTCAACCTGCGGAAACTTGTGGATATCGGGTACATTGACACCATTTCATCATGTCCCTTTTATCGGGATCCATAATTTAACAAAAAAATTGGACAGAGTCTCCTCTGTACGAGAAGCTTTATCCAAAATACAATCTGTATAACAATACATCACATGACCCATCCGGGCTCAATATACCACACCAATTCATTCATGAGTCATAGCGACCACTCGGCCTCATTCAACCATACCCTGAATACTATACATGCAACTATATAGTGATATGTTTACAAGAGTTCAATTATACACTCTTATACAAAATGATATATTAAAATTGATTGTTCTAATATACATATACAAAATATGGTCCAAAGCCACATCCGACTTTCTTCAATTGTGCAGTCCCTAATGCGGGTTAGCCGCCTGCACCTGACCTGTACCTGAAAGGGGGGTCCCACGATGGGGTGAGCAAGCCCGTGAGGTGATAATCTCCCCAAGGGTTACTTCCCCACCTATGCTCATACAATTATCAAAACTAATCCATACACATCTAAGTGAAAATGTCTACATGAATGTCGATGTCATGCATGGAATGTCTCCACCCATCCCGAGTCACTCACCGAATTTCACATGCCTATGCGCTAAGTGTGACAATCCATCACCGGGTAAGACTAATGACACACATATACGGAGCCCTTACCAGCCCACCAGTACCCAATGCAAGTGCCAATGGGAAACCAATCCCGAGTTAATCCCGACTCCTATCACACAACCCGAAGTCTATGTGATAAACATGATTGTGTGTCTTCTTTGGGCAACATAACTTTTTGGCTCACGCCACAAGTCTCTTACACCCATACATAACTTTTCGGATCATACCGCAGGTCTTTTACACCCATGTTCCAGGCTTTTCACTTGAGGGGGTTAACGGTCCCCTTCTTGCTCCGCCCAACACACATTAATTACATTTCTTTTTATGTTTTAAACCGTGAGACATTTATTGGACGTCGTCCAAAGTACGAGCTCACTACCCATTCATCAACACTGATGATGAATGATCATATCCATGCACACACACCCGATATGTTGATGTCCCTGTGCATATGCAATGCTAATGTCACTGCAAATTCTCATGTTACATGTATGATTCACACTACATGGAACATTCTAATCAATCGTACTTCATGTCAAGTACCATACAACATATATCGCAAGCATATAAGTTCCATATATTTCATGCAAATCTTTATAGATATCGTAGTATCATGCATATTAGCATTCATCAATACATGACTAAACAAGTAATGTCATATACCCTTCCTTAGGCTAACTCATGGAAATTCATACCCAATACAATAGCCTACAACATGCCATGCAATGGTCATGTCAAACCCGCTTATTCACATCGACACAACCAAATAACATACACACTTGGTGAAAAACATAGATTTTCAGCAAGGTTGTGGACACCCACTGACTTCCACAGGCACATGTAAAGAACCTTGACTCAATGGGCTTTCCAGAGAGTCTAAGAACACCCCAAACGGAGTTCAAACACGAAAGATATGGTCAGGTCCGGCTGGAGGTAAAATGTCAGAATCGACCCATGTGTCCCACCCGCACACTTAGTACAAACACCAATTTCCAGCAAGGCTGTGATACCACCACCTCCTCCACAGGAATATAGCTAGGTTCTTGACTCAATGAACTTTCCATAGAGTCCAAGAACACCTGAAACGGAGTTCGGACGGATGTTATGGCTTTTCATTCAAAACTGGTCAGTTTACTCTGCTTACACTGTTAATAGTCTGTGATACCCAATTTCAGGGGTCTTAATCCATAATTTGACACTACATTTTTGTACTCATTTGAAGATACGGTTATTAGGTTTCTTCTCCAACTAGAATCACCCAAATCGGATCATCGAAACTCAAGATATGTCCTAAACAACCTGACTATCAGCTTTTCAAATGTAACTTAAATCGTTTGAACATACCCCCTTTGAATAAAGGGTCGGAATTGATGCATCGCTTCAAGAAAATATGTTCTCCTATAAGTCTTGTTTACACTTAAATTAAAATCACTATCTCGTATGAGTTATGGCCAAGTTATGGCCAAACTCACCATAGGTCTCAAAACGTAATGTGAAAACTTCACGAACATAACTCCACTTTGAATGCATTTATGAGTCCAAAGGGGTCCGAATTTGGATAGACCTATATCAAGGAGATATTTTGTAAGACTCGAGAAAATTCCAATTTTCTCAGAAAGGGTAAAATTGTAATTTCGGTAAAAATCCGGAATTTTTCTAGATCTCTACTTAATAAAACGAACATCTCCGCGGAACTCGCTCGGGCGAAATTCTAGCTACCACGTCAATTTCGTTTGAATTCGAGGTGGTCGTGGGATTTCACTTTCTTCCAGCGCAGGTGCCTGATGACACATGGCAAGGTGAGGAGATGCCACATGGCACCTCAAGAGAGTGACACTTGGCACTAAAAAGTAATGGCTCACAATTAGCCATGTGTGGAAAGGAATCCCATGGCTCACAATGAGCCACTTGAGTGCATGATGTCATAAAGGGGAGTTAAGAAATAAAAGAAAAAGAATGGAAAAGTGAGAGCCACACATGAGACTTGAGGAAATGAGGAGGAAATTGCCTCCTTTGACTCATACGTTTAGTAATGATTCAAAAAGGGAGAGAAAATGGCAAGGGAGAAGAGAAAGAGAAGAGAAAATGAAAAGAGGTGAGATGAGAAATGAGAAAAAGGAATAGAATGGCAAAAAGGAAGGAAAAGAGAGGAAAGAGGGAAAAGAGGGAAACGGTTCTTAGAGAGAAAAGGGAGGAAAAGGAGAAAGGAGGAAAGGGAAAAGGAGAATTTTCCTGTTTCGTGACGACGCCGATACTGGGGTACTAGTTGGTGCACGCAGTGGGATCTACGTGTGGACACCAAAAAGTTAGAGTTTCGACAAACTCCAAGAGGTAGGATATTTTCCTACTTGGTTTACTTTTAGCCTAAAGGCTTTATAATGGTAGGGCTTGCTTATGGGAGGACATGTAAATTAGTTCCAAGTCTTGGGACTAAGGGGTATGAATTTCATGACCGGATTCACGGACTGTGGGAGTTAGTGTTTAAATAGAAACAGAAAGTTTCTAGGTGTTGTGGTTTGTTGTTGTGATAATGATGCTTGAAACTGGAATGGTTCATGTTGTGAAGGGACAGTGAAGTGCCCTGTTGAATGGTCCAAATTAGAGACCTAGTTGTGTGTTATGGCTTGCTTGAACAACATGCAGTGTGTGGAAATTGTGATGTTGATGCATGCTATTTAATGTATTAACATGGTTTGGTATGAGGTAGATTATATGTATAAATTATAATTTTCCCATGGTTTGTAAATGTTTCATGTAGTGCTCATTCATGCATGTAACATGAGGAAATGCATCGGGCATCATGCATTACAGGCGTGACGGTCGCATCGCGTCAAGCTCGTGTGGGTGTGGTATGGTTTATTTACCAGTTGTTGGTAAATGGGTCGAACTCGGGAAAATGACAAAGTCCAAGGTAGAGATTCACGAGTGTGTAAATGATCAAAATGATAAATTACATGTTTTCATGGAGCAAGTTGGGGTAGATCCCCGGGTGAAAGTCCCAAATGTTATTCACGGTTAGACATGAATCCCGACGATGTAAGTTCGTGAAAATGTTGAAAAGGTGTGCGGCGTCCTGCGGTGTAAACCCGGAAATCCGTGGCCCACAAAAGAAAGGAAAAAGAATTTGATAAATAAAATTGGAGGGTTTTCCAATGGTTAGTCATGGTATAGTACACAGATGACTAGTTTTAGTCACACTTCTGGCAGCTCATGTGAGGGAGCTCTGCAGGACTCAGGTGAGTATGAGGGGTAGCATCTCATGCATGATATAGACATTTTACATAATAAAGAATAATTGTGTATGGAATGTGATTGCTTGTTTATATATGTCATTGCATATGCATTTTAGGTGGGGAGTAACCTCGTGAGAAAACTTCACCGCCTACTTCACCCCGTCGTGGGACCCCCTTTCAGGTACAAGGACTATACAGGGAGACGACACTCAGTAGAGGTAGCTTTTGAGAAGAAAGTCGAAATGTGGCTTTGAGTAAATATTTTTGTACTTATGTATAAATCTTTTTGTAAAACAGGCATGTAAACTATGAGAATATAGTTGGCATATTTATTTTGAGTATTGCTTTGTGGGCCCAAGAGGCTATTTTACTCAGTATGCGTCTCAGATACGAGATGTATAGATTTTCCCGCAGGTTGATTCAGAAGTCAATCTGACCCCGTGCTTTGGGGGCGTCACATGGTTTTCTCCTATAAGTCTAGTTTACTACCTAGAAATTGAAATCACCTAATTTGACGAGGGATGACTCAAGTTATGGCCAAGTTATGCCAAAACACGCTCATGGGGTCGAAGGAAAAACTGACAACATTCCACTCTGACACCCACACACATGCCCTTAGACAAAAATTAAACCGAAAGGCGATAAAACCCTACCTCAATTAACGTGATTTCTAGGGTCACCGCTTCGCTCGTGAAAAACCCGTGCCTTGACCTCGCGAAATCTTGTGATTCGCACCACGCGTAGCCTCGGCTCCCATAGAGCAACCTTTAACTCGCGGCCCATTGAGTCTCGACCCAAGAAAACCCCATGAAATCGCCTGAGAAAGGTTGATTTTCTTCTCCTCCTCTCTCTCTCTCTAACGTTTGGTCCTAGACCAACTTGTGAGATCTTTTTAGATTTTTTAGATATTTCTTATATTTATACATGAGACACGTGGCTCTCATCAGCTACGTGTCACGCTTCCCCGGTTCGTTTTCGCTCTGGAACAATTTATTTCATCTCGGTTTTAGTTCCATCTATCTTAAATGGTCATTATTTAAATATTAGACATTTTTCAGGATTTTTCTAAAAATCTCGTTTTCGGGGTCCACTCGACGCCAGTCGTCTCGAAATTCGTGAAAATCCGAATGTTTCGGAATTCAACAAAATTTTCCTAGGTGACTAGATTTCGTGAGACGATTCCAACGGTGAAGTCCGTTTCGTCATCCGAGATCTATAAAGAATTATGACAAAATTACCATTTTGCCTTTCCTAGCAAAAATTCAAATTTTTAGGTTTTTTTTTTCCCGGGTCTTACATTCTTCCCCCCTTAAAAGAATTTCGTCCCGAAATTCCTACACGCAACCATATGCAATCACAGGCATATGCAACAGTCATTGAATGCTACCAAATGACTAAAGAACGTACCTTCATCCTCAAATAAGAAGGGATAGGCGGTACGCATCATGTCCTTACGCTCCCATGTTGCCTCCTCCACTCCTCGCCCAGCCCATAGCACTTCACTACCTCACGCCTTGCATCGCAAAACCCTCGGGTCTCGCTATCCATGACACGTGACCGGTCCCTCCCTCAAAGGTCTCATCTGTATCAACAAAAAGCTCGCCCCAATCCACTACATGAGTCTGATATGGAGTGTAGTTCCGGAGCATGAAGACATGGAATATGTTGTGAACACTCGATAAACTTGGTGGTAATGCCAACAGGTAAGCAACTATACCCACCCTCTTGAGTACCTCGAAGGGCCCAATATATCTCGGTGATAGCTTTCCCCGCTTTCCAAACCTGATCACTCCTTTCTTAGGCATAACCTTCAAGAAGACATGATCTCCCACCTCAAACTCTAGAGGTCGTCGTCGTGTGTCGGCATAGCTCTTCTACCGGCTCTGAGCCGTGAGAAGACGTTTACGTACCAATTCCACCTTCACTTAGGTGTCACTAATCAACTCCGGACCCATGGTGGATCTCTCTCCTACCTCGGTCCAACAAACTGGAGATCGACATGGCCTCTTATATAATGCCTCATAGGGCGCCATCTGTATACTCGCTTGATAACTATTGTTATAGGTGAACTCGACCAAGGGAAAATGCTCATCCCAGCTACCCTTGAGATCCAGGACACATGATCTCAAAGATGTCCTTCTAACACTTGTATACCTTCCGACTCAAATCACACCGCGGATGAAAGCAAGACTCATCCTCAATCGTGTCCCCATCGCTTCTCTCAGAAACTCTATGTGAACTCGAGTCAGAAACTGATCTCGATCCGATACTATGAGACCGGCACTCCATGCAACCATACAATCTCTCGTATGTACAACTTGCAGAATTCCTCCAGTGTGAAGGTCATCCGCACATCCAAAAATGTGCCGACTTAGTAAGTCGGTCCACTATCACCCACACCGCATCATGCTTCTGCGATGTCCGTGGCAAGTGAGTCACAAAATCCATCGTGATATGTTCCCACTTCCACTCCTCTACCTTTAATGGCTGGAGTAACCCTGTTGGCCTCTGATGCTCAACCTTAATCTGTTGACACGTGAGACATCGTCGAACAAAATCCCCAACGTGTCTCTTCATCCCGCTCCAGTAATACTGGCGACGAAGATCATGATACATCTTCGTGCCACCTGGATGCACAGCAAAACGAGAGCAATGGAATTCCCTGAGAATCTCCTTTCTCAACTCTACTAACTGGGGAACCACAATCCGTCCCCTATACCGAAGACTACCATCTGTGTGAATGGACTAGCCCTCGTCAATCATATTCACCCTATTCCTAATGGACACCATCTTAGCGTCCTACCCCTAGGACTCAATCACTATGCTCAATAGGGAAGGCATAGCCACTAAATGCCCTAAAACACCCTGAGCTTGATCACAGTACTGTAGGCTAAACTGTCCCACAATCTCGAGCATCTCGCACTCCCCCGGAAGCCACTAGCAAGATTCCCTGCGGACTTCCGTTTGCCAAGATAGCCACCACATTTGCCTTACTAGGATGGTAATGCAAAGTGAAGGCATAATCTTCCAAATATTCCATCCATCTGTGTTGCCTCATGTTGTGTAAAGATATACTTCAGACTTTTTTGGTCTGAAAATACCTCGAACTGCTCACCATACAAATAGTGGCGCCATATCTTCAAGGCGAAGACTATAGTTGTCAACACCATGTCATGTGTCGGGTAATTCCGCTCGTGGTTCTTCAACTGTCGTGAACTATAAGCTACAACTCTCCCGGACTGCATCAGAACGCATCTCAGTCCGTCCTTCGAGACATCACAATACAAAGTGTACCTTTGTCCCCTTTCAAGGACTATCAGAATAGGAGTTGTAGTAAGCCTCCTTTTCAATTCCTAGAATGCCTTCTCACACAGGTCATTCCACTCAAATTTTGACCTCTTTCCTAGTAAACAGAACCGGAGCGCTCCAAGGTGAAGTGCTCGGTTTAAAAAAACACTTGTCTAATAATTATGTATCTGACCTTGAGTTCCTACAACTCAACTGGCGCCATCCTATGTGGAGTCATAGAAATGGGCGACGTATCAGGGTGTAACTCAATAACAAAGTCTACATCCCTGTGCGGAGGTAATCCCGGTAGCTCATCCGGAAAAACATCCTCGTACTCACAAACCACACGCAGGCGTAATTCAAAATCCTGCCTCCTCATCCTCCGCTATAGCCATCTACACGTGTCGATAAATGAATAGAGTTCTCAAATTTCTATATCTCGCCTTTACCTCAGAGGTACGTACAACCACTAATAGACTTTAAATATCATGAACTAATCAAGTTTCATCCTTTTTCCTTAGTGGTGCATAATGCCAACCACTAATATAAATTAGTTCTCGAACTATCATGTTCATTTTGCTTTCTGAACCCCTAAGGTTATGTTTTCTATCTCTAGTGTTCCATATACAATCTACCATATATATTATTCACACAAATCATACATCATGTTAAGCACAAAACACGCAACACACAACAATGTATGATCTAGACCCATGCCCATCAGCCCTCGGTACTCGTGTACATAGACTCTTGATACCTAACTAAGACGAGCTAGCATCAATACTATACTTGTGGATACCCAAATTCGATCTCCCTAGGTAATCGTTTACCTAAGCTCTGATACCAAGCTATGACACCCCTATCCTGAGGGTCCCGTTGACAACCTATCAACCTGCGGAAACCTGTGGATATCGTGTTACTTGACGCCACATCATCATGTCCCTTTTATCGGGATCCATAATTTAATAAAAAAATCACACAGAGTCTCCTCTGTACGGGAATCTCTATCCAAAATACAACCTATATAACAATACATCACAAGACCCATCCGGGATCAATATACCACACCAATTCATTCATGAGTCATAGCGACCACTCGGCCCCATTCAACCATACCCTGAATACTATACATGCAACTATGTAGTGATATGTTTACAAGAGTTCAATTATATACTCTTATATAAAATGATATATTAAACCGATTGTTCTAATATACATATGCAAATATGGTCCAAAGCCACATCCTAGCTTTCTTCATATGTGTGTGTGGTCCACGCGGTCACCGCCCGCACCCGACCGCACTCGAGCAAGTCCCACTACGCGAGCAAAGCCCAAGAAAGGATAATCTCCCACAAGGGTTACTCCCCACCTATGCCTATACACGATCAAACCCAATCCATACACATCCAAGTGAAAATGTCTACATGAATGTCGTATGTCATGCATGGAATGTCTTCCTGCCCAAATCCCTAGTCACTCACCGACTCTCTCACATGCCTATGCCAAGTGTGACAACCATCACTGGTAGTACCAATGACACACATATACCGAGCCCTTACCGGCTCACTAGTACCCAATGCAAGTGCCAATGGGAAACCAATCCCGGCTCCTATCACACAGCCCAAAGTCTATGTGATAAACATGACCGTGTGTCTTCTTTGGGCAACAGAACTTTTTGGCTCACGCCGCAGGTCTCTTACACCCATACATAACTTTTCGAATCACACCGCGGGTCTCTTACACCCATGTTCCAGGCTTTTTACCTGAGGGGGTTAACTGCCCTTCTTTCTCCACCCAACACACATTAATTACATTTATTTTTATGTTTTAAACCGTGAGACATTTATTCGACGCCGTCCAAAGTACGAGCTCACTACCCATTCATCAACACTAATGATGAATGACCATATCCACACACACAATCGAATATGTTGATGTCCTATGCATATGCAATGCTAATGTCATCGCAAATTTATGTTACATGCGTATGATGCACAATTACATGAAACATTCTAATCAACTGCATTTCATGTCAGTACCATACAACATATATCGTGAAGCATATAAGTTCCATACATTTTCATGCCAATCTTTATATATCGAGTATCGCACAGCATTCATCAATGCATGACTAAACAAGAAATGTCATATAGCCTTCCTTAGGCTAACTCATGGCAATTATTCCAATACAATAGCTCTACAAAGATGCTATACAATGGTAATGTCAAAACCCACTATCATCGACACAACCAACAACATACACACTTGCGCAAAATATGGATTTTCAGCAAGGTTTTGGACACCCACTACCTTCCAAAGGCACATGGAAAGAACCTTGACTCAATGGGCTTTCCATAGAGTCTAAGAACACCCAAAACGGAGTTCAGACGCGAAAGATAAGGTCGTCCGAAGTTGGAGGCAAACAAAACAGGAATGGACCCTTGTGTCCCATCTACACACTTGGTACAAAACACAAAATTTTTAGCAAGGTTGTGGGATACCACCACTTCCACAGTAATATGGCTAGGTTCTGACTCAATGAGCTTTCCAGAGTCCAAGAACACCCAAAAGGAGCCCGCATCGAAGACGTTATGGCCTTTTCATTCAAAACTCGGCCGGGCCGCATTCTTCCTTACACTGAAACAGCCTGGTGATACCCGATTTCGGGGTCTTAATCCATAATTTGACACTCCGGTTCTTGTACTCATTTGAAGACACGGGTTTTAGGTTCTTCAACTGGAATCACCGAAACCAAGATATGTCCTAAAACAATCCGGGACTACTCGGGCTTTTCAAACTCGAACGAAACTGCTCAACATAGCTCCTCAATGCATTTCGAGTCCAAAGGGTCGGAATTCGATGTAATTCTTTATAAGTCTTGTTTATCCAGCAATTAAAATCACTCAATTCAGATGAGTTATGGCCAAGTTATGGCCAAAACTCAGTCATAGGGTCTCAAAACATAACATGAAAACTTCATAAACATAACTCCGCTTTGAATGCATTTATGAGTCCAAAGGGTCCGACTCACAGACCTATTTCAAGGAGATATGTTCTCCTATAAGTCTAGTTTATCCAGAAATTAAAATCACTTAATTCGGATGAGGGATGACCAAATTATGGCCAAAACACAGTCATGGGGTCGAAGGAAAAAAACTGGACAACATTCTCCACTTTGACACCCACACACATGCCCTTAGACGGAAATTAAACCGAGTAGGATAAAAACCCTACCTCAATTAGCGGATTTCCAAGGACACCGCCTTTTCTCGGTTTCCGTGAAAACCCAAACCTTGGACCTTGGTGAAATCTTGTGATTCTGGTACCCACGCGTAGCTCTCACTCAGAGCGCTTTAACTTCCTACCATCGAGTTCACACGCAAAACTCCTAGAAATCACCGGAGAAAGCGGCTTTTCTTTCTCCCTCCTCTCTCTACGCTTGTCCTAGACCAACTTGTGAGATCTATTTAGATTTTTAGATATTTCTTTATATGAGAAGATGAGACACGTGGCTCACATCACGCCACGTGTCACGGTTCCTCGATCCGTTTTCGCTCCGAAACAATTTATTTCATCCCGGTTTTAGTTCCATCTATCTTAAATGGTCATTATTTAAATATTTGACGTTTTTCAGGATTTTTTTAAAAATCTCGTTTTCGGGGTCCACTCGACTCCCGTCGTCTAGAAATTCATGAAAATCTTACTGTTTCGGAATTCAACGAAATTCGCTTGGGTGACTAGATTTTGCAAAATGATTCCAACGGTGAAGTCCGTTTCGTCATTCGAGATCTAGAAAGAATTCCGAAAAAATTACCCTTTTGCCTTTCCTAGCAAAAATTTAAATTTCTAGGTTTTTTTTTTCTTGGGTCTTACTAAACAAACTCTTAAATACTATTCTTTAATTAAAATTTAACTATAACATGTTTTATTTACTAAATAATAAATTAATTTATTATTTAATAGATGATTTTTGAATAAAAATTTCAACTTTAAGAGATATTTTGAACCTCCATCAATTTAAAATGAAATCGTAATCATGTGTAAACCAACAAACATGTTTAATTTATTGAATAATAAATTAATTTATTGAATAATAAATTAATTTATTGAATAATAAATTAATTTATTATTTAATAATGGATTTTTGAATAAAATTTCAACTTTAAGAGAAGATTTTTAGCATTAATCAATTCAAAAGAAAATATGTGTTCTATTACTAAGTTATTTCCCTATACAATTAAGCATAATATAATTCTAAATATAAAAAATTATGAATAAAAAGGTAAAATAACTTGGTAATTTCCAAAACCGAATAACTAATTAAAGAAATTGTTTTTTTCAAAAGACGATATTAAAAAGATATAGAAATTTCCAATCAAACTTGTTTCTTCAAAACACAATTTTCAAACATCTCTTTTATAGTCAGCAAAAACTGTCGTAGAATTGAGAATATTTTTTAAACATCATAATTTATATATTATTATTTAAATAAGCCGTGTAACACCCCAAATTATACCTTATGTAGCATCCCGAAATATACCCTAGCAGTTTTCGGACTTGTTTAGGGTATATTAAAAGCTAAATATGAATTTTCGGGAAATAAAACGAGAGACCTGGAATTAATAATAAAGCCAAGGGTAAATATGTAATTTACCACTTGAGGACCTAGTGGTCATAAAAGGAAAGACTAGGGGTTAATATATGAAATGTTTAAAAATGAAATGTAAATAGAAGAAGTTATGGGATTAAAGGCAACTAGAGAAAGTTGGAATAGAAATAAGAGATAAATGGGACCAAATGCAAAATGAAAAGGTGCTAAAAAATGGGTTTTTTGACTTGGCCAAACATGGCCTTAACAAAACATGAGATTTAAGACCAAAATTGGTCTCATTTGGAGGAAAACAAACGTAGGGAGAGAAGAGAGAAAGAGAGAAGAAGAAGAAGAGGGAAGAGGAAAAGAAGAAGCAAGAGAAGAGGAGTTAAGATGAGGAGAAAAGGTATGGATTTATGGTATGGATTTCTATGATTTTTTTTGGAAAAAGTATGGATTCCATTTTGTCTAGACTTGTATGGAACTAACCTTGGGTATGAATTCTAGTATGGATCATATGGAATTTGTATGATTATTATCTCTGCCAAACCTAGGGTTTGCTAGATTTCATCCTAAACCAATAATTATGGAAAGTAAGGTGGATAAAACCTAAAGAGTACAAGAAGCATATGAAATCCTTTGAGGATGGCTTCATGTGTCCAATGGCAAGTAATTGAGTTAGGGAGCTTAGAATAAACCCAACTAATCTACATGTTAGGTTATGTATGGGTTAGGATCCATTATAGTGGGTTTGAGAGTAATTCATGATAGATTTTTGAAATAAGATAAGTAGTGAAAGAGGATTTGAGTAGAAAAGTAGATTATAAGAGATGCATAGTTAATGGTTTGAGGTGTATATGAAGTATGAGTTGAATTGGGTAAGAAAATATGGAAAAGTGCAGAAAAAGCCCCACATTCTCAAGTAAAATTGAGCACACATGTACTGGCACATGTAGTGCCCTGCTTTTTCTGCTTCGACCGCTGTATTTTAGCCATAACTTGCTCCTTTCTTATCCGATTTGAGTGATTCAAGTTGCTGATTAAAATAGACTTCAAGGAAAACCAAACATCCTCAAATAGGTACCTTAAAATTCTGCTTCTAAGTGGCCCATAAATTCACTCAAAGTGGGGCCATGTGCAAGCTAAATTCTGCTTCAATTTTGATCATAGAGTAGTCTGGGTTGTTTCGGACGTAACTTGAGTTTCGGTGCTCCGATTTGGGTGATTCCAGTTGGAGGAGAACCCTTAGCACCTTAGCTTTAAAGGAGTACAAAGAACCAATGTCAAATATGGAGACTAGGCACTTGAAAATGAATATTACAAACCGTCCTTATGGTAAAATTGGTAAACCGACTAGTTGACATGAAAATGTCATAACTTTAGTTTAGATGCTTCAATTGGAATGATTCCAATTTCTGAGTAAAGTAGATTCATAAAGGAATAAGAATATATGAATGATGTGAATACATAGGACATCATACTGCATAAGTATATGAAATGTCATATGGAATAGGCATGAAACATGAACATGAACATTTAATGTGATAAGTAGAACTTGTATGGATCTTTGAGTTTGGTATGATTCTGTATGGAATTTGTAAGGATCCTGGTTTTATATGAATATGTGTGAGTTAGGATTTGTACCTTGGTATAGGTTCTTCCTCTTGATTTGTGGTTTTGGTTTTGTGTATGAAACTTGTATAGCTTTGTGTGGACTTTGTTAGAGTTTAGTATGGTTTTTTGAGTATGGAAATTAAGAATTTATGGCGATTTTGTATGGATGGCTATGGGTTAGTGTGAAATTGTGACTTTTATATGGAATCCTCATTAAGCTAAGATTTGAGGTGTTAGAGAGTGAAATTACTTGTTAGAGTATGGAATGTTCCCCTTTGTGGATGGATTGTAAAATATGTATGGATATGGAAGTTGGTTTATTCCTACTTTTGGGGTGAATTGGGATTGATTGTAGGATGGTTTTGGTGCCGTGTTTGTGGCATATCATATGGTCTAAATTGGGAGGATATTGTCGCTGTGGACAAGGGTTGTTCGGATGGTTTTTGGCCGAAAACTAGCGTACCGGGAAAGGCTAAGGCATCCTCTGAAGACGTCGGGGCGTGGGATTCCACCCTATAGCGTAGCCCCTGCACAATGTTAACCCTCCAACTTCGGATGCGCATAACTTTTTCTTCCGAATTCCGTTTTAGATGTTCTTAGACTCTATGGAAAGCCCTTTGAGTCTAGAATCCATCCATCTATAGCTTGATACAATATTGAGCTTATAATACACCTGAAAATGACAAAAGACAGTAGCTGCTGCTGCTATTGCAGGTGCTGCAAGTTGCTGATTTTCTTCACTGCTTGCAACTTGCATAACTCCTTCGTTAGGACTCCGTTTTGGGTGTTCTTTGACTCTATGGAAAGCCCTTTGAGTCTAGAATACATCAATATATAACTTGATACAATATTGATCTTATAATACACCTGAGTACTCAAAAGACAGTAGCTGCTACACTGTGGTGCTGCAAGTTGCTGATTTTCTTCAGAGCTTGCAATTCTGTATAACTCATTCGTTAGACTCGTATGCGCATATTCTTGATTCGATGGAAAGCTCATCGAGTCTAGAATCTAACCACATGCTATTTAATGGCATTTGGTGCCCACATCTTGTCTGAAAATTGAATTGTTGTACCGAGTGTACTAATCGCTTGGTTAAAGTTAATTGGAATATATGGTAAGAAATGATGTAGATATGAACAAGAAATAGCAATATATGTAGATTTGATATGTAAAGGAGTATAGATAAGAAAAGTACCTACAGGTATCAAAGGAAGAGTCTCTGCTTCGTAGATTCTACGGAGATAGGACAAATTGATAGTACAAGAAAACATACAAGTATATGAATGTATAGGTATAGGTCATGGGCATATGATAACCGACAGAGTACATGAAGATATGTTAACAAGATATAAGATGTTACAAGTAGAGGACATGATATGAATATAAGAGTATATGATTGTCATACATAAACGAATAGATGGAACATGATAGGAACACATGAATGAGTAAAAGCATACATGATAGAAATATAGAAAGTACATGAATAGCTAAATCATGATAGAAACGCATAAAGGATATGATGCATAAATGATATAAAGGATATGAATAGATAAAGATATATATATGAATATATGAATATAAGAGTGCATAGATGCATTCATGATATATGATAGATTACATATATGATAATAAGACAAAACTAAATGATAGAAAAAGATATGAATATACGTATTGTAAAGAAATATGAGAACAACAAGCATTTTAAAACTAAGAAATATGAAGGTATTACGCATTTAAATAAATAATAGTGTATATCTCATCGCATGATAACAATAGTTATTCATGTAGATGATATGTACGTAAAATGTAATAAAATGGATTGTCCGCTAGAACCCGGGTAGAGGATAGATTGGTATGCCTATTAGGGAAAAATAAGTCCGCAAGATACCGATCACTGTCCCGCTTTCGGTCATTATAGCCGGGCTCCCTTATAGATGGTCATTGTCTCAGATAATGATAATAAAGGTCTTCGACCCTTATGTATAGTCATTGTCTCGCACAATGATATCAGCCGCCTTCGGCTCCCAGACCACCTGCTTTCAAGACAATGGAGTACAGCGCCTTCGGCCCTTATAGCTTCCTTTATCCACTTCTAAGACAGATACGAAACATAAAACAAACGATTTCGCATACGACATTTAAAAGATATTATATGATTCGAGAAGCATAGCACCAAGTATGTGATGATAAGTTCTCAGAATATGAGATTATGCGCTAACTGGCTATGATATATAAAAATGTATAAGAATGTAAAATGATCTGAAAAGTTAATATGAATACAATATATGGAAAGTACAAAGTACAATACACGAAAAGTATATGAACAAGTACAGTACATGAAAGGGAAAGTAATATGAAAAGTATAATAGAAAAACAATATATGAAAATAGTACATGAACAGTACATGAATACAGTATATGATAATAGTACATGATAACAGTACATGAAAATAGAACATAACAACTGGTATAGTATATAACCATGAAAGTAATATATGTATACGAATATGACATACACAGAATAGGATATGTAATATGAACCATTAGAAAGAGAATAGATCAAATGATAAGTACTAGAATAAGAAATAAATGATATGAAGGTCATAGTGTCAAACGTCACATGATAGAAGTGTACGTTATATGAAAAATGATGTAAGATAAGTGTATTTGTTTAGACGATCATAGTTATCGGGTCGTCCTTGTATATGTTTCCCACTGCGCAGTGTTTAGCACTCCAGTTTTTAATCCGTGTAGAAAATGCGTAAGACAAGGATAGAGGATGACATCCCACATCAATAGAAAGGTGCCAACTCAGGATAGGTGTTTCACCGTGACCGTCTGGGCACTTCGGGGATTTTTGAATAGGTATAAGCTTTGTTTATTGAGAAGTAATGGGACTCAGTGTATAGAACATGAATACCACTATGGTGGTATGTATAATGTATATGTAAAAGAATTTTTTTTAATTATTACAGAAATTGTGCATATGAATGAGAAAACAGGTACAAGTGTCAGCTCTGAGAAAGAAAAGGTTGAAGAGTCCCAGTCTCGAAGTGTGACACCCTCGCTTGACACCCCATCGGGTGCCGAGCGTCACACCTTAGTAGTTTATTACATGTTTAGGATATAATAAAAGTCAAAATTGTATTTTTCAGAAATTTGAGTACTAAGGGTAAATTGGTAATTTGCTAATTAAGGACTCAAGTGACATAAGATGAAAAGATAAAAAGATATATGTTAAAGAGGAATTGGTTCTTGATGTGCAAATAGAATAAAGAAGAGGGGCTTAGAGCAAAAGAAGCAACTTTAAGCTTAAAATAGATAAGCACTAAACATGGTCTTATGAGAAGATAATTTTCTCATTGTGATTTGGGAGAGATAGGGTTACGGTAGAGAGGAAGAGAAGAAGCCATTTTTGGGTTTCCATTCAACCAAAGAGAAGGGAAAGAAGATGTGACGCCCCGATCCCGAGGTGTCCGTTGACAACCTGTCAACCCGCGGAATAATCTTGGATGTCGGGTAACCCGACACCACTTATGAAAATCAGGCAGAGTTTCCTTTGTACGAGGGACTCTACCCAAGGTACAACACCTGTCCCAAACATCAACCATGACCACACAGGGTCTCATATACAATTACTATGAGTAAAAATGGCCACTTGGGCCCCTGCATTAATACTCACAACAACATTATCCCAACCAAAATATACTACATGGTTCAAGAGTTAGTACATCACTCTTATACAAAATATATTAAAATTTATAAAATTCTAATACATGTATACAAGCTAACTACCGAAGCCACAAACCGGCTTTCTTCAAAATCGGCCTCTAAGATGAGCCGTCTCCTCGCATGCTCTTCGTACTCCTCGAAATAATATATTCCTCGATTGTGGTGAGCTACACGCCTGCGAGTTGAATCACCCCAAATAGGTTACCCCCACCTATGCATATGCAATGATCCTATGTAAACACACATTCAAGAAGTACCTGCGGATCCTACTTGGAATGTCTAAATGCCCATTCCCGTGTCCTCTGAGTCCTCTCACCGAATTCTCACACTTGCCTAAGCCATGTAATACGAGAAAACATCAAGTTTCCAAAACAAAACTTGTTGTTTTTGAAAATACACCATCGAAGTGTCTGTGAAAAATATGGACTACTCCTATTTGCGGCAAATGTGTGTTGGAGAACCTTCCTGAACAATACACGGGTTCCTCCGACGTGTAATTGTAGGACCATCTCCCAACACCATTCTACGGAAAATCATCCTGTGAAATTCCTTTCCAAATCATGTTCGTTTTCTTTCAATTTTTCATGTCATGCACACACACCTAATTTCTAGGTTACCTGGTGCATATGAAATGCATTATGCCATTTAAACGCAATTTCTATAACACATGAAATATATCATAATGCATATATTTACATAAATTAAATCACACAAAGCATGTTATGTGAATTCTCAATCCATTACACAAAAAATTAGCTCACATGGAATAATTTACAAACACGAGCAATTTGATTTGAATTATCACCAACACATTTTCTCTCACAAAAAATATTTTGTGAACATTATCTCACGCGGGAATGCTGAAACCCGTTACCGTGCTCACGCATCATTACTACCTCCAACATCGGTTCCACTTTGTGAACCCGACTCCATGGTCATTCCTACTTCATACACACCACAATCATGAATTAATTGATTAAACTAGAGTACTAGCAGACAGCCCAAAATGTACCATGGATCGGTCACGGATCGCACAAATATAGGCTCCATAAATTCTAACACTTCGGTCCCAAGTTTTGGGACCGATCAAACGGCCGTTCAAGGCCTCAAATCAACAGAAACATTAAGAAAACACTTAAACCAAGAGTAAAACAAGTAGGATAAAACCTCTACCTCACGAAGTTTATCAAAACTCCTTTAAACCGGAGCTCATGTGTAGGCCTCGTCGAGTAGAACAGCTTTCCTTCTTGGCGCGACGGATTCCGACGGTCCGATCGCCCAGAATCTTAGAGAGAAGTGGCTTACTCTCTCTCTAAAAAATGAAATCTAAGCCTCTCAGATCCATTTTTTCCTTCTTCTTCTCCCTCACGCTTGGCTTTCTCATTTCAAGGAGACAACCACTATTCAAACGTTTGTTCTATTATCATTTAAACAATTCTAATAATACCAATTCATGTCCCTAAGCTTGGATTTTTGACATTTGGCACGATCTCGATTGTCCATTTCCATTATTTTTCTACTCATGCAACATGTGTCACATGAGTACATGTTATAGGTGACTTTTGTCACCTCACATTTCGTTTTATGACACCTGATACTCGGTGCCTCGAAAAACGTGTAAATTCCGATTGTCTCGACCGACTCTTAATTCGACTTAAATTCGACATGTGTTAGCTAAGAAGATTTCCCACGAGACGATTCCAACTAAGTGGAAATCCGCTTTCACATCCGAGATCTAGAAAATTTTTGGATTTTGACCGAAATTACGATTTTACCCTTTTTCGAGAAAATTCGATTTTCTCGGGGTTTCACAGAAGAAGAGAAGAAAATCCAGGTTTGGAACATCTCATTTTTTTTGGAATATTTCTTTTGGTATGGAAAGTATGGAACCTATGTATGGATTTATTGGTTAGGAAACTATCCCAACTCTTTCTTTGTCTCATGTTCAAGCTGTGAAAACCCTAACTCTTCAATACATGTGTATTTTGGTTGGTTTAAGTCAGTTTTGTGGTTGGTTTTGAGTTTATTTAGTTTTAGTTGGAAGATTTCCGATGAAAATGGCTAGAACTGACAATTTCTACAGAAATCGCAGGTGAGTACCGGTACTCTATGTGGTTTTTAGCCTAGTGGATGTTGAGCACCGGTATTGAAAGTTGAGTACCGGTACTTAAAGCTGTTTTCAGTCTAGAGGGTATTGAGTACTGGTACTCAAAGTGGTTTAAGGTCCAGATGATGTTAAGTACTGGTACTGAGAGTTGAGTACCGATACTCAAAGTGGTTTAAGGTCCAGAGAATGTTAAGTACCAGTACTAAAAGTTGAGTATCGGTGCTCAAGGTTGTTTAAGGTTCGAGTACTGGTCCTGCAACCCTATTTTGTTTAGTTATTTCGCAAAATTCCAATTTAAAGGGTCATTATATGTATAGAAGTTGTGTGAAAATTACTCTATACCTCGCCGCCTCGGCAATCCTATTGTTGGGCAAACATTATTTCTTTCCCTTATTTGCTAATGTGATTAAGAATAAAATAACAAGCTCGGAAACACATATAGTATGTATGCTTAAGATCGAATAGTGAATGAATAGACACCTCTGTTTAGTGCTTCGACACTTCTGCTAGTGCTACAAAACTTCTGTAACGTGGGCATACATGTCTTTGATTAGTGCTTCGCACTCCTCGCCAGTGCTAATGACACTTTGCTACGTGTACACGTCTATATTGCCGCTTCTAAGACTCCTCGCCAAAGGCTTCTAAGACTCGCTGCTACGACACTTATGTTACGCATCGCCCTCTGCTCAAGACAGATCAGACTGCACTTTCGGGTACCTATTGTGTTGTGTTCCTCTCATTCATTGTTACCGGTCTATACAGGCAAATACTTATATGTTGTACACATGAATAATATAATACATGAAACTAAAAGTACTCAATTCTGTTATATGGTCTATACATGCAAACTTTTATATGAAAAGAATATGAATAAAGAACAATAAGAAAACATAAGTAATCATTTCTGCTCTATTATGTATTATACCTACGGGTACCTTCTGTACAAGATCTCTGTTTTGAACTCCTACGGGAGATATGAAAACCCTGTTTTAAGAATTATGTTATATGAAAAATCTGTTATAGAATTCTATCATACATAAACTCTGACATATGCATTATGTTATATGTATCCAAGAATCAGAGACCACTCTCAAGCCACATATCTCGTTATCCGCTTCCACTGCCTATAAGCCAAAGACTCCGTGTTTCATCCGTGTAGGTACTGAAAAGGACATCCGAGGCATTCCATATACAACAAAGCCAACACAGCAATAGGAGTCCACTTGATATAGGTCTTTGACTCTGTTTTGTAATGTAAATGTAAGATTTTGTAATAGTGGAATTTGTGTAAGTACAAGTAAATGAGACTCAGGAATATGTACATGACAGTTAAACACCACTTTGGTGGTAATACTAGAAGTTTTATTTCCTTATGGATTTATATAAAATAGCCACCAATGTCCGGGAAAGGTGTTAAAGTGTCTAAGTTCTTCGTGTCGAGCTACTCTTCTTCGCTTCAAAGCGGGAGTAGGGGCGTGACAAGCCACACATATAGGAAAATCCCGCATTAATTGGCCCAATGGCAATTTCTTTGGGTGAGCATTTTCACTTATCTTTATATAGAAAAACCTAAAACCAAATCAATTACTCTCTTTCCCCTCAAGCAATTCCTTCTAGAGGTTACAAACTTAGAACATTTAAATATATTTGATTTGTATAGTATTGATCATAATGCATGATAATACGACATAAAAAAAAATTGACTATGGTGGTGTGTTTGTTTTTTTGGCTAAGTAGCTTTCAACATTCAGTATTCAATATTCGGGCCTTGCTTGTTTTTTAATTTTTTCATAATTTATTGCTAAAATTTCTATAAAAATAATATAAATAGAAAAAGCTAAAATATTTGGCTTTTTTCTATTTAGAAAAAGTCATATTTCAAAACATGAAACACCACCCTTACCCAATAAAAAAAAAGCTAGTAGCACTCATTACCCAATATTAAAAAACAAACAATTTAATATTTAATACTATTAAGTACTATTTAACATTAAGTTGAAAAAAAGTTATATTAAACATTTAGGTGACATTTGTTTTTTTACTTAATTCTGAATAAAATTTTTTTTTAGCTTAATGTTAAATAGTACTTAATAACATTAAGTATTGTTTTTAACATTGTATGGTGAGTAGGGATGACAACGGTGTGATTCGGTTATTTTGAGTTCCTCATCCCAATTCTAATCGGGACAAGCCTGCTTAACTATAATCGGGTTTTTAGCGTGTTTGAGTTTATTTTCTTAAACCCGAGGCAAGTTGGGTATTGTTATGCCCACCCCGCCCCGCCCCGCCCCGACTATATTTTAAAAATATTTTATTTTATATTTTAATATAAATAATAATAATAATTAGTATGTTTTTAATAAATAATTTATAAAAATTCATAATATTTTTATTTTTTATGAAATATATTAATTTTAATATAATAAAACAAAATAAAACTAATATAAAAATCAAACATAAATGAGACAAGTTTAAGAATTTTCTATCCTGTCACCTGCCTTGCCTCGCTCCCGCGAATTTTTTAAATAGTCGAAGCCAGAAATTGAAAACAAATGGGCCGGAGTTAGGATGGGGCCGCTCTTCCGATCCTTCCGCCCCCGTCATCCCGACACGAATGACGATGATGAAATTGAAAATTGATTTTTTCTCAATAAGAAAATATTGAAACTAAAAAGGTTGACATGACCTTATGTATCTAGCAACACCACTTAAATTAGTTTCGCCCCAGAGGACTGGATCTTATCTTTTTGATTCGGCTGCATGCACCAAAATCAAAACGTATCCTTATCTTTTTTATTCAGCCGCATACGTCAAAATCAAATCATGTCGATACGACTCTAAATTGGTGCAAAATTTGTAAGTGTTGATTGGTTATAATCGTATGCGGATTGAATTTGTGTTAATCCGTTTAATATAAAGATTATTTTTGTGTCATTTTACACCACCCAAATTTGATTCCAATTGATGTGTCAATTATACCATTGGAATCATGTTATTCATGTTAAAGCATAGGTTAAATTTAAATATACTTTTAATGAATTATTTATATCATTATTCGTGTTATATCATATCACTCAATTAATAATTAAATCGTATTTATATATAATATTTTTAATACGATTATTGATCAATGTTATCGAATACCTATAATATAACACAACACAAACACGACCATTAATACGAATTACCATCTCTACCCATACCTAGTACACAACACAAATACAAACACAATCCATTAATACAAATTACCACCTACCATGCCGAGCCTAACATATAGGGAAAAGAGGGGTTCCACTAAACTCAAACTTATATAGCTCTAGTTTTATCATAGATCTGACTTTATCGCTTTTTGAATGGATCTATAAAAATATATCAAAATATTCGATCAAATGACCGAAAAGTTCAACCATATAAGTCTCCGAGCTTTTTTTAACCAAACCCTAACATATATTGGTTCACACCCAAACAAATCCCACAACCCCATTTCCCATCTTCTCTTTCTCTCTCTCTCTCTCTTCTCAAAGTTGAGGGAAAAAAATGAGACCATCCAAGACTCAAGCCTCTATCAGCCTTAAGCTCATTCTCATCTGTTTTCTGTGTCTTCTCCTCCACCTCTTGGTATTCAAATCAAACTTCACACCCTTCAAAGAAAATCATCCATCGCCCATCTTAGAAACTCATGAATCAAACTCAAGAACGACTCAACTTTCAAAAGAACAACCACCGCCACCTTCATCATCATCACCATACTGTCCATCTCAACCCATCACACCAACTCCCACCAAAACCCCAGCCTTCATAGCCCAAGCTCTTCCACTATGCAACCACCAACATAACCTCACAAATAAACCTTCAATGAAATCTCAGTCTCCATGAGAGTTCTTCAAAAGAAGGCACCCTGCAATTTCTTAGTCTTTGGCTTAGGTTATGACAGCGCTGCGCTCAACCATGGTGGTCGCACCATCTTCCTTGAAGAAGACCAGTCATGGATAGAGCAAATCAAGAAGAAGCACCCCACCTTGGAATCCTATTATGTAGTCTACGGCACCAAGGTACTACTTATACAGAATTTAACCAGTCCCTCGTATAGAAAATTAGATCACTACATTCTTAATTCAACTTCTTCTTCAAAAAAAAAAAAAAAAGTTACAAAGAATACACTAGCTCTAGCTTGTTATTGATTAATAGGAACAAACACCCTTTGTTACAAATACAAAGTTTGATCATCATTGATCCGTTATGGTATGAGCTTGGGGCTTAAATGGAGGTCTCAAGTTAGTGTACAGGTAAGGAAACAGAAGAAAAATGAACATAAGTAACACGACAAAATTTACAAGAAACCCTAAATAGAGAAAAAAATGGACGTCTCAAGTTAGTGTAATTCTTGATCATCACTTTAAATTAAAATAAAGGAAAAAATACAAGTATAGGAAACTGAAGAAAATGAACATAAGTACCACACAAATTTACAAGAAAACCTAAATAGAGAAACCACCACAAGCAAAAGAAAAACTACTATTCCAAATTCTTACTTATAAATTAGAGTATTACAGCTATAGTGCCTGCATACCTTAAAATTTCACAAACCCTAAATTTTGTTTTTCTTAAAAAAAAAAAAAAACCCCCCTTTTGTAACTAAGGTAATTTAAACTCTAAGTACTACCTTTTGTCCCCACTTAAATCTTTAAGGATTAAGCCATTTAGTTAAGATCTCTTATATTAATTAAGTTTGCCCCCATCGATCTTGAATCTTAGGTCCGTTACGGCTAAAAACACATTCTATCAAGAGCGGTCACAAGATCGCCTATCAACCCAATTTCTTCGCTTAAATGCTAAATAATCTATAATATCACATCATGGAAACCTTTAAGATCAAATATAATAGAATTCAAGACAATTCCGTGTCTAGCATCAATTATATTTCAATATATTTTCATTTCTATTTATCCAAAGATTTTTAAGTTATAGTAATACTACTTATATCAGAGGATCATCTCCAACAGTACACCCGTCGAAGGAGCTCAATGGAGATTGGCAGGGAGAGGATCGTAAGATAGTGGTTGACCCAAGAGTTTCCAAATGTAAACTTTCACTAAAGGGATTACCAAATGAGGTGTATAATGCTGAGTGATTATAGTAATGGTAGATGCTCCAATCGGGTATCAAGATGAGGCACTGTAGACATGGGTGCCATTTACACCGCAGACTAATATTAGAATAGGGAAGATGGTGAGATTGATGTGTTTGTTCATAATGTTGATAAGGAGGACAAATTTTTTCCTGGCATTTTTTGTGTGAGGGGTATTTTAGGGAAGAAGAAGAAAAGATTAGGCATTTTACCATCCCAAGTCATAGGAATCCATCAGAAAGACCCTTTTGCCCATAAAAATAAGAATAATTTCAGATTTGTAAGTTTGCTTTTTCATCAACAGTATTCAATGACATGGTATGCAAGTTCAAACCAAATTATAAGCATTCATCCATTTAAGTTTTATAAAACATTAAGTTCAGACAAAATTAAAAGAATATTAGATTAAAACACCTCAAATAATAGGAAATTTGTATGTGTAATCCTCTTTATAAATAATTTTAAAGAATAACTTATTTTGAACTTAAAATGTTCTTTACTATTTTATGAAGAAACGTTATTTAATGAGAAAAATGATGAGGTATTTTTATTAAAAATAAGGTTAAATTTTGATGTGAAATTAAATTCAAAATTCAATTTTTTAAAAGGGTCTTTATAATCAAATCAATGTTTATTAAATTCAAGAGGTGAAAGGTTTCCTATGTATATTTTTTTGTTAAAGCCATTTTAATTCAACTTCTGTGCCTTGAGATTTGGAAGGCCAAAATATGGGGGTTTAGACCCTTTTATTTTATTATTCTTGCAATTTTTCCTTCTTATATAGTAATTCTTTTTCTCCCTTGAGCCATTTCTACGAAGGTTCCCTAACAATACTTGTAAATATCGTAAATTCATGGTCGATGTTGAAATCAATGACACAATAATGAAATACGAAACAAAGAAATAAACACTAGAATTTACGTAAAAACCCTTGTAGGAAAATCACGGACAAAGGAGAAAGTATCACTATGAATCTGAGATAAATTATAAAGTACAGTGGAATAGATAATAAATCCTAATGTGTTGTGAAAGTTCAATATGACTTAATTAGTAACCTAAGAGGGGAGTGAATTGGTTTTCTCAAAAACTTTTCGTACAACAACAATAAATCTTTAATTTAATGCAATAACAATAAAATAAAAAGATAAATATAAGAAATGCCAAACCCGGATTTATAGTGGTTCGACACACCCCTTGCCTACGTCTACTTCTCTTCAACCTTCAATCAGTGAGGGTTCCACTAGTGTCAAGCTCCAATCCCGAGCTTCTTCTTTGCACTTGGATTGAGGCTCCAATTGGCACATCTTTCAAGCCATATAAACTTAAAGCTCAAGTTCCAATCCTAGCTTTACATAATTTGAATTTTGGTCTAATGGCAATTCCTTCAAGCTATACATAATACTTGAAGTTCCAAGCTCCAATCCCAAGCTTCTTTTTACACTTGGATTTTGCCCAATGAGCTCTTCACAATACCTTCAAGCCATACACACCTGAAGCTTTTTCACTTAAGCACAATGAGACTCCTCTAAAGCCTCAAGATATTTTAACACAACTCAAGCTTTTGATCAACACAAATGTGTTTTACAATATGCACATGTAATGATTGCACTTAGAATATCACTGAGAATTGATTATCAAGAGAAATGATGGGTTGAGAGAATATACAATTCATGTCTTACCTATCAAGCGATCCCCCCATACTCTATTTACAGAGGAAACCCAGAGCATTTAAGCTATCAACTCCGTCGACCGCATCGATACTAGCCAGCACACGCATCGTTACCGCTTTTTATATCGTTGGAATTTTACCATTGTTTAATCGACGACCATTTCATCATGCACTCTAAGTCACTATTTTCAGTCAAGGAAATATGATCGCTAATTTCAACCCGCCCAGATCGCTTTCCTCTTCTCGGTCTTCGATTGTTTCATCGTGATTCAACCCGTCAATCTCACTCTCATCCGTTTCCCAATCAATCGACTGTTTAACCAGGTCGACACCAACCGATCGATCGATTCATCTGGTATGCCACAAGCGAATGACCAACCGATCTATCTCTCATACGAGCGACCAACCTATTGCCCTCAGATGTTTAATTCATGTGTGTTGCTTTCTTTAAAACACTCAGAAACCTTATATGTTTCCATTGAAGTTCATTTTAGGATTATAGTCTGTTTTATACTTGAACTCATGTTTTCAAAAAGATATGCAATTTTGGATTTGAAAAACCGAAGCCTAGAGTACGCATGTGATTAATGATGATATCCTAAAGTGCATCAATGCATTCACTATAGATTCCTGCTATCAAAATCTTCACTTGATGTTTGAGCTTCAAATCTTGTTGCTTGTCATCTTGGTTCTTTGATTTGAGTGAACTTTATTTCCAAATGCTTGATCAACTTCATCATTGTTATCTATTGCTTGTATTTTCTTCATTTGATGCTTGATCAATTTCAACCTATCACTCAACTCAACTTTAACCATTAGTAACCAATAACCTTGGTTTGTTATCATCAAAACCTCAACTAGAGATCCCTTTGGGCTAACATGTTGACATTATCGATGAAAATGTCTAGTAGAAAGAATCCATACCGCGAAGGTAAACCCTCAAGATTCCCTTGGGATTAGTTGTGGCCTACAGGACTAAGCAGCTTTGCTACCACAACAAATCCCTATTTTTTTCTCAACTTTTTCTTTTAACAAAAGTCGCACCATAGCCTTCGAAAGCCAGACACATAAACCCAAACCAAATTCGAGTCCCAAATCAACCATCAATGCATTGAGAATTCTCAGGGTTTTGACTAATTTGCTAATTTAAACCAATGTAGTATCTGGTCAAGTCATTTGAACTTAAAATTCAGGAATTGAAAATCGGTATTATCTTGGTATGATCAAAATCAGCATGGTCATCTCAAATTTCAACCTAAAAAATTTTTATCTCCTTAATGATCACTTAACATTAATAACAATACATTAACAATAATAATAAATAAAAGGAAAGATTAATCATCAAGTAAAATAATAGGCTTTTCAATAAAACAAAATGAAAGCCAGAACCACATGGAACAAAGACAAGGTTTTTTTTGAGTTTATATATTAAAACTCATTTATGGGCTTATACATGACAGGAAAAGGAGGCCTCAGGCTTCCAAGGTATGGGCCGTAAGCCCAGTCTGGGCAAAATCGTGATTTGGTCTCTCTTCGCATGTATAAACCAGACATGATTCGATGTTCGAATTAATTAATTTGTGCTCTTAAAATTCAAATCTGCTTTGGAAGTTTAATAAATCAAAAGGTTTTTTGAATCATAAGAATAATATAAAATAAACTGCTTTGTATTTCGAATTCAAAGCAAATCCGCTTTTTGTGCAATGTTATTGTAAATTATTTTATTAACTCCATAGAATCCGCTTGTGTTTGAATCTGCACAGTTTCAAGCTGAATCTAAATCCTTCTATAATACCATTTAATTTGCCTATAAAATCAAATGTAGACTACTTTTGAGAAAGAGAAGGCATCTTCTTCATCCTATTTTTCCCCCATCAAGCATTCAGCCCTCCTCTCCTTGTTGGGTTGTTCCCCAACTGCACCTTCTCGCTCGAAGGATCATGGATCCTGGGAAATAAATTCCTAAGGACAAGCATATACACACCTCGCCTCCTGACACGGTTCTTGACCACCGCGATCTCCGCTATTGTTTACAAGTACGCTATTTGTTACACCGCCGGGCCGCCGCTTCCACACGACTGCCGTTCCACACGCATACGCTCTTCTCATCGGTCATCTTGCCGCCGCCCATCATCTCGCCGCAATCACATCTACATCATTTTATTCGTTGTCGGATTGATATTTTATTTAACAATCAATTTTTCAAAGCATTAAATAATTTAATAGATTTAGAAAGCATTACTTTCATTGTTTTTATTACATCGTTTGCTATTTTCATTTTATTTATTTCCCGCATGTAACTAAATGAAATTATTACTCCAATACAACCTTCAATCAAAATAATGTAAATAAATATAATATATACATTTTCCAACTCCACTCTTGCTACTCATGCCATGGCACTTACTTATAATTGCTTTATTATTGCATTTTTATTTTTACATAGCTTACACTTCATAACAATAAGAACTAAATAAATATAATAATACATGCTATTTTCAACTCTTCATACCACTCATGTCATTGCACTCTCAAACCTGTAATTACTTTATTACTCATACCACTCACGCCATTGCACTTTCTACTTGTAATTACTTTATTACGATATTTTTTTTTTCACACACATACACTTCACAAATAAATATGATCTATCCTCACCTTGTATTTCACATTTTATATTTTACAATTACAAGTAAGCCACTAGTGCAATTTCAATGTACTCTTAATGCATGAGAAGGAGGTGAATGATAGTTCATAGTTGAAGACCCCGAATGAAAATGATAGTTGAAGGTTAGATATGAAAGAACCTCCTGCAGCTCTTTTTCATGGGACACCAAGTTTCAATCAATAGTTTCTACAGACTTAGTTAGTTCATAGAAGGTAGACAGCGGACAATGACACATTGCACAGAAAAAGATGGAAATCAATCTATTAGTCTAAAGATTGCAATCTATGCGGATAAGAGATAAAAAGGATTATGAATTCGTTTCCAATCATCACTTGTTATATGCAGAAATCCGTAGCTGACCTTTCGCACCTTACCGCTACACAACTCTTCTTCCCCGATACCTCACATTTAACGATACTAAGCATAAGCAATATCAGAGATACTTTATAGATTTTAACACACAACAAGATTGATAGAAATATTCAAACTTTCATTAAAAAACACTTATCTTACAAAGTTTTCCTGAAAGAAGTGCCTTTAAAACTCATTACAAAATGCGACATACAGATGTAGCGTTTTTCGACGCTCTTCTTCGTATGAAACTTCTCTTCTTTATAAAGGGGGTCTTTTTAATGCTTCTAGATTCATTCTTATCATCAGAATGACTTGCTGAGCTAGAAGGTTTGTTGTTATCTTCAACTTATTATCATTTGTCTTTTCCTTTTGAAACAGTAGACATGCTGTCATTTTCTGTCTTTTCACTTATAAAGTGGATCACACCTGTCTCCTGTTATCCTTATCTTCCACTCTTTCACGTATATTACAATTATAACGATAGACATTCTTCGCTATTCCACTTAATAATGTATTTCCACTATGAAAAAGTGATTCTCTATTATACATTTAGAATGGCAACATGTCTCATAGTTACTTTTGAAAATGATTTTTACATTTTCTTTCCCCCTTTGTTATACCTGCCCCTTAAATACATGAAAAGGTGATAGGCACATTACACTCCTAAATACAAAATTCTCCCCCTTTTGTCAACAACAAAACAAAATAACGGGGTGCACCAAAAACAAATGAAAAGATGTGCATCCAAGGTGCTGGAGGAGGGAACACTGAATGAAGATAATCCATCATCTCACGCTGAGACTCAAGAATCTGAGTGAAGCGATCGTCCTGACGATCCAACCTGGTCTCAAAATCATTTAAGCGTGTCTTTAGAGACATGAACCGACGATCATGGATGTCCATCATCTAAGCATGATGGTGATGAAGGGAACTCATCTGTGTGGTATGCAAGTCGGATATCTCCTTAGCTGATGCTCAGAAACTAGTGATATCATCTCGTAAACCATGAAAGTTCATGCATTGAGCATGAAAATCGTCCTGAAGGTCAAGGAGAGAAGGCTGCACAGGAGGTGGTGAGTAATGGGGATCAGGAAATGGGGAGTAGGGAAGAGGTTGCTCATAACTTGTCCGTTGATCATAGTGCTGGAGCGCGGCGCATGCTGTGGTACTCAGTGTACTCGGAGACATTTGAGCCGGACGGATCGACTCGTCTCGCACCTGACTCTTCATCCTCCTCCTGCTGAGCCGCAAGCTGTGCTGTTGGAGTAGGAATCCCCATGCAAGTGAGAGTGGAGGTAGTAATCGTGTCATAGTGTCCTAGATTGAATAGGCGACCGTAGGGGGGAACGCGACCCGCCACGCTATGACTGGAGATCATGTGTTTGATCATCAAGTGTCCTAGATTGACTGGGCGCCAGACTAGAATGGAGTCTAATAGAAAGGCGTCGAGGTAAGATACCTCTTTCACACTCTCCAAGCCCTCCACTCTATCTTTCACATGAAAATCTTCTTGCTCAACCTTGCCCCAAGCTTCCACACCCATATTTCACCTCAAATTCTTCTCTTCGAGCCTTCCAGTCCCTCCTAATATAGGACTAGAACCAGCACAAGCACGATTTTTCGTGATAGAATCCAAATCATGATTATTCAGGTTAAACCTTAGATCAAAATAATATAATGTAAATATACCAATAAACACCTTTGTTCTGACTCCACTCATACCATTGCGCTTCCAGTTGCAAGTAAGTCTAAAAAGGGTAAAAAGGAAAAACAAACAATCACTATATAATCCAACTTATCATAAGAAGATATTTAGAAATAGAAGATCACTGAACCCTATTCGGCCATGCGTAATTAAAGAACAGTAAAAAGAGTAAATAAAATCAAAACCTAAAACACTAATTTTTCCACGAAAGAAGGATTAAATTACTACTACAATCAATAAATCCAGAATCTAATCCCAATGTTGGAATTCCCAACCATTCGCTGAAACGAGAAAGCAGGCTAAACTGCCACTCTTCAAGTCAACACACAGGTTTTCTCCAGTCCTGGGCTAAAAGGCTCTTCAACATCCCCCACCACTGCAACATCAGCTTCCCCCCATCTCGATAAACGCCCACCCTCGACCTGCACTTTCCACCACAACAACACCACATCCCCCCCCCCCATCCCGAAGAGAAGGAGAAGAAGGAGAGGAACTCCATAGCTCCCAAGAATGAATGGTTCCTGAGAGACAATGAAAATACCGGCGTACCCTTAGATTTCTAGCTTCTGTCTATACTCTTCCAGGTTGTTTGTTTTTTTACTTTTCGTTCAACTGTTTGTTTTTAAAATTTTCATTGTTAAAACTTCTAAAAAAAATTCTTCATAAAAAAAATGGAAATATTTAACTTTTTCTTATATTTCATAAAAACAAGAAAAACTCCATTGCAAAACAAGAAAAAAGCTAAATAACATTCAAGTATTAGAGATGATAACGGGAATGAGAAAATTCCCAACCCGATATTTGATTTTTGTTTTTATTTTTATTTTTATTATAATAAAATTAATATATTTCATAAAAAAATTATAAATTATTTATTAAAGCATTTTAATTATTATTATTTATATTAAAATATAAATAAATAAATAAATAATATTTTTAAAATATAATCGGATGGGAATAAAAATATTGAACACCCATGTCGATTTGAGAAAACAAACCGAAACTACTAAAAACATTAATCAAATCTGTCCCATTAAGGACAGGATGGAAACCCGAAATAATCCATCCGATTGTCATCCTTACTTACTATCCAATGTTAAAAAATAAACAACTTAATACTTAATGCTATTAAATACTATTTAACATTAAGTTAAAAAAAAAATCTAGTAAAAAAACAAACCCCACCTTCGTCTGGTTCAACTCTCTGTGTTGTTCCTAAGTACAGCTCTTCTCCTCAGCCAAATACACACCAAATTCTTTTACTCGGGCTGACCAGCTAGAAGGGCTGAGCTCTTCCAAGGCCTCCATACAGCCCAAATTCCTGGGCCTAGCGAAAGGCCAGATTACATCCGTCAAAAAGGCTTCTTAACTAGGCCCAGCTCGTCCTCCAGCCCAAGCCCAGCAGGCTGATCCACCAAAAGGCTGGTTCCACTTCTCCTGACGCTCTCCCCCGTGCGTGAATCCTTCAACCATAATCTTCGGTGACCGCACCGCACCGGAATCTCCCACCACAAAAATCAACGTGAATTTCTCCTTTGAGCACAAGCTTCCGCTTAAACTCCTACTCATTTACCATTTTCCCGTCTCGAGATCTAAGTGCAAAATAAGCTTCCGCGCTCCAAAAGATTAGGCAAACCCAAATCTCCAAACTTAATTCTTCGTACCTCCGAGACAGAGATATCAAACCATTTATAGTCTCAACAGAAAACCATCTTCTCCCTTCGCGTCGAGCAGGTTCTTCCTCTTGTTGTTTGTCGCATAGACCTCTCCTTCCTCCACGCCTAGCACTGAGCCCTCACTTGTCTCTCTCCCCCTTTCTACTAAGAAATATTTGGTTACTTTAAAAAAAAAAAAAAAAAGAAAAGGAAAAGAAAAGAAATTTTTGGTTAAAAACTTAAAAGACATCCCCGCCTACTTGACTTAAGACTTAAGAGGTAGGGGGCATGTTCAAGGCTTGGTGGGTCTCAGGGAGGGGAGCCCTTGTGAAGGTTAGGCCTTTCTCCCAAGGGAGGACTTTATACTAAAAGTCTTGTGGGCCTGCTAAGTAGAGCACGGACAGGAGCAAAGCTTTTTTTTTTTTTAAGTTAATGATTATGATATTAATTTAATTTTTTTAATATAGTAGCCAATAACTATAATATTGCTTATATGTATGTCGATGTGACCCAAATGTACTAGCTTAAATATTATTTGTTTTCAATCTATATTACTTATTTTGTTTAAAATAACATAAGCACTATTACGTCTCACTTTTCTTGGGCAGAGAGTGCCCCTTCTGTCTCTATGGCATTTGTCATTCCTTGTATTCTCTGCTACTTAGCTTTGTAGAGAGGCTGGCTAGGAAGTCTGTTGTTCTGTTGCCCTCTCTATAAATGTGTTGCACCTTCACTATCCAATTCTGGTTTATCAGCCCTTGACACTCCTTGAGTAAGGTATTGTGCCTATTATTGCCATGTATCGGTTTTGTGAGTGCTCTAAAGTTTGGAGATAATTAGTTTCAGCTATCAGCTTCTTCACACCTTTGTTCCAAGCTACCCTAAGGCCATAAATAAGAGCCCATATTTCTTCCATGTCTGTCGAACACGTACACAATTTCATTGAGTATCCTATCATCCAACTTCCCTCCCTCGTGGTCCTGTATGATACCTCCCCCTCTAACCACATTCTCATCCTCCATGCAGCGACCATCTGTGTTCAAAGTGAACCATCTTGGGTTGGGTGGCACCCAGCTAACCTAAACGTTACTGCGGGGTTCGTGTTTGTCATGTACTACCCACCTGGGCTGAGAAGCAACTAACCTGCTCATATCTCTTACAGAGATTTTTGCTATAATTTTTCGATGTATCTCATTAAAAGTCGTTCTCTATTTCCATAGCCACCACATGCAACATGTGAACGTTTCCACCCCTGTCATCGGTATTCGAAGGCAACTTTGGGTGTTAGCCCTAGCGAACGACTCTGAAGGATTTTTGTTTGGCTCTTGGGGTTCCTATGATTCTTACATTTAGGTGTTCCCATATGGATTACTTTTGGGCAAAGAACGAAAGACATGGTCAAGGTCTTCAACAATCTGGGCAATAGCTGCAGTAGGGTAGTGATACCCCGTCCAAGTCTCTCCCATATTTGTCACTATTCGGCCATGGTAGATCACCCATGACAGTGTTCGCACTCTTGTTGTACCTTAGGCTCCATATTTTCTCCAATTGTTATCACTCGCAACTTCATCTCTGAGTGACAGATTATAGACTGATTTTACTGCGAACAGTCCTTCCGAAGATAGACCCTGAAGATGTGCCATTCGCTTCTTTCATCGGATCGCACTAAGGTTGTTGCCGCCTGGTCGAATACGAGGTGGGTGTGGCACTATGGCTTCGCCAAGACCTCATTCAAAAGCAACCCAGACAGTCAAAGCCTCACAGCTAGGACCCATAAGCTTCCAAAGCCCAAGACTTCGCCACAGCTGGGCCATCCAAGTATCCTTTCATGAACACTGATCCGAACCACTACCTCGAACCCTGCCTCGACTATCCGATCACTTAAGGCTTACGGGATTTACGTTCGACACATCCTCTGGCCATTACACTTACAAGACACAACAATACCTCCCAACCGATCCTCAGAAATAAAACACATCCTCTCACGAATCATGCAGTAATCGTCTCCAGGATAATTAAACGATTCTCGAGGCGAAGATTCGATAACTTGCCATACAAAGGAAGAATAGGCCCCGACGCGCCACCCCCCACCATATCGCAAACCAATCACTCACTTTCCATAAAGGACCATCCTCCTCCTTCACATAAATAAGGAAGGAATCGCAACAGTGGAGGTGGGAGATACTCCCACTAAAAAATCCGACGTATTTACTCTCCCATTTATCCGACTTACATCGAAAAGGCACAACACACCACCGTCAGGTTCCTTATTTGCTCATGTCCCACCGCTGTGCTAATGCCCGACGATCCGAGACTCAGAATCCAAGAGACAACAATTGTCGACTTAAGCACGGAGAGGCGGCTCAAGACACCACCGGCTTGCCTTTGTTTGTTTTGTAAGTCCTTGCCGCAAGGTGATAAGTGCCTAAAAACACTCATTACAATCCCGGGATTTAGCGAGATTCGAGATCGCTTTCATATATATAAATGACCATTTTTTGATTACTTTTCTAATATTTAGTTGTATTTGGTTTTTTGTAGGAGAAACACGGGAAAATGTTGAAAAGGGAGCCTTACAAGAGGCCCGAGAAAAGTTATGCAGAATCAAATTAACGCCGCGACGCCCCAATGTCGTGATCGCCAAGGCGGAAAGTCTTAACAAACTTATCTCTCGAGAGGCTATAAAAGGAACGAGGGAATCACATTGGAGGGGTTCAAAATTAATTAGCAGACCTAGGGTTTAGGGAATTGGAGCTTGGGTAAAAGAGAGAGAAGACTAGAAGACCGATCGTTAGGAGAGAAGACTTGAAGAACCCGGGAGATCATCATTCCCTCGACACTTGAAGTTTTATCTATTCCTATTCTTATGTCTTGCGTTTTATTTGTATTGGAAAAGAACATGATGAGGTTCTAATTTCGTGGTTTAGGGTGTTGGTAGAGTTTTGGACATGAATACTATGTTAAAGTTTTAGCCTTTTTATAATTCCATTATTCAGAGTATACTTGTTTTACCATTAACTCATGCTTTGATGAAATCATATTACCTCGAACAATCTTAATATGTGAGTGGTTCTTTGTAAGATCCGGAAGAATGAAGAATTAGACATAGTTAGGTTTACCTAATAAACGTGGTAATTTAGGATTATCAATGATTAGGAGGCTTAGGAGTTCTTTGCACTCTATGCACCTTTAATGCTTGGGGTTGAGCCAAGAAGCAAGAAACCTAGCGATAAAGGGAGGTTAAATGACCTTGAGAAAGACTTTAATTACATTAGATAAGAGCCGCCTTAGAAAACACTATATTAGATAATGGAATGGAATCGCAAAGATTACATGGTAGGATTTTGTTCAACAACACCAACACCCTAACCTTTTTTGCATCCTTGATCAATTTTACATTCGAAACGAACAATTACTTTAGTAATAGCCGAATTTACTCTGGGGTTCCGCTTAGCTATCACAATTGCAGTTTGAATATTAGAGGAGTATTGTAATTTTGGTACGTAGCATACTACGATTAAGGTTTTCCCGTGGATCGACATCCGTATTTCAGTACACTCCCATTACTTCGATGTTTATACTTGCGCAGAATAGGCACTTGCACTTTTATGCCTGCGATGTACACAAAATACAATCAATTGAATGCTCATCGCTTTATGCCGCTGGGCTTGACCGCCTATGTATTTCCAGAAGGTTTTATGCTAATATCGATAATGGGTACTACTTTGGTACTTCAAACATCTGTTTTACTTAAATTTTTTATGCTTTTTTTTTTCTTTTTTTTTTTGTGACAAACTTCCAGGTACGTTAGGTTGTATGCGATGGGAACCTGCTGAAAATCTTATTTCTTTGGATCCTGAAATCGAGAGAACTTTGAAAAGAATTCTGAGAGACAAGAGAGAAGCAGCTAGAATGGAACAATTACGTATAGGACCGATGGAAGAAAATAGAGACGACAATGTTGGTTTGACTAGAGAAGGTAGTATCGATCCTGATGCGGTAAATATGGATAATTTATTGCCACCTATAAGGGATTATACGTCACACCTCATGTTACTCCACCTGCGGATTAAGACCAGCAATACAAGCGAACAAATTCAAGCTCAAGTCCGTCACCCTCCAGTTACTACAAGGAATCCCGTTCCACGGGCTCGCACATGAGGAACCGAATGCTCATATCCTTAACTTTTTGGAAGTGTGTGATACGTTGGAAATATAATCCGGTGAGGTGATGATGATATTCGACTTCGACTGTTCCCATTCTCATCGAAGGATAAAGCCAAGCAATGGCTGATTTCAGAACCTCCTGATTCAATAACGTCATGGGATGATTTGTCAAATAAATATCTAGCTAGATTCTTTCCACCAAAGAAAAGCCAGCAGAAAAGTTGAGAATCGACATTAGTAGCTTTATCAAGATGAAGGAGAGTCGTCACTGCGCGGAGAGATTCAAAGATCCGCTGAGAAAGTGCCTCACCATACTTTCACCAAATGGATGCAAGTCCATCATTTCTACACTGGTCAGTCCCCTCCCCAATTAGGACTCTTATCGACGCTTCTGGTCGGAGGAGTGATTACGGGAAAGAACTAAGTGGGAGGCGTATCAAATTCCGAGAACATAGCTCAATGATTGTCAATGGCCACAGAGCAAAGACCGAAGAAACTAGCTGGGTGTTCGATGACATGTTCACAAACTTGTCTCACAGTGTCTACGCCTCTACAATTACAAGCTTCTCCCAACAATTAGGTTCTCAAGAATCCATGCATAAAGTCAAGAGCCCACCGCATGCTTAGCAATGTCATGGACCCCATCCCCACTCTCAATGCCTAACGATGAATGCCATGGGGATTCACCTAATAACAAGCTCAATATGCGGCGGTTCCCTAAAAACCGTAACTTCAACCCATATGGTCGAATTACAATCCGGTGGAAAACCATCCTAACTTCTCATGGAAAACTCGAATGCGTAATCCTATGGAAGCCAAACCTCTCCAACCACCTCTTCAAGAGAAGTTAAGCTTCCAGCTTCAGATCCGAAACTGAATCAGCGAATATATGCATATGAGTATGATGAGGTCACATGATAAGTTCGAGAAGGAGACTAGGACATCATTGAACAATCAAGCAACTCAGCTCCGAAACTTGGAGGTCCAAATGGGCCAAATGACTTCGTTATTGAGCGAGAGGTAACACGGAAATCTGCCTAGTACTTCTGAGGTCAACCCAAGGAGAGAAGGAAATGAGCATTGCAAAGCTGTAACCCTGAGGAGTGGTAAGACCTTGGAATAGTCGCCGAGGCCCAAGAGGAGGATGAAACCCCGTGGGAGAAGAGAAAGCAAGGTCGAGGATCAATCGAAGATGTTGAAAGGTTAGTAAAGAAACCAGTCTCATATACACCAAAGACAGTTGAAGTCCAAAAACCTAAGTATGATGAGAAGCCTATTATCCCGTATCCGCAACGACTGAAAAAGAACACATTAGATAAGAAGTTTGCAGTTCATGACATCTTCAAAATATAAACATCCCATTTGTCAAGCAAATGCTGGGATACGTGAAATTCATGAAGGACATCTTGTCTAAGAAGCTGAAGGTCGAGACTACGAGATCACGCACTGCCGAAGAGTGTAGTGCCATATTGCAATGTAAGCTTCGCTCTAAGTTGAAAGATCCCAGTTTGAAAACCCATGTGCTATCGGGAATGCAAAGATTTTGAACGAGCCCCGTGTGATTTATGTGCGAGCACAATCTTATGTCGTGAGAAACTGAATTGAGAAGCGCGTCCGACTATTAAATACTTTACGCTAGCAGATCATTACCAACTCATCCACGTGGTATTATAGAGTATGTGTTAGTCAAAGTGGGCACATTTTTCTTCCCCGCAGATTTCATTACTCTAGAAATGAAAGAAGATAAAGAGGTCCCCATCATCCCTGGGATTAATTCATTCCTAGCCACCTAAAGGAAGGGCAATGATTGATGTGAAAAAGGGTGAACTGAGGTCGAGAGTTCAAGAAGAGGAAGTGACATTCAATGTCTTTAATGACATAAAGCATCCACATGATACCGATTAGCTATGGGTCCGAAAGTGTATATGAGGCTATGGTGTCTAGCCATTGTTCCTGAATCATCGAGACTAGCCTAACCCATGATGATCCTTCCTCTTGTGAAGATGAGATAGTTCAAGAGTATGTAAAATGGATGGACTCTTTCGGCCCAAATAAAAGAAAGTATTTTGAATCTTTGAGAGCTAGCCCAAGCCGATTGACTCCCTCTATTGAGAAGCCCCACAAGTGAAGAGAAGCAACTCCCGCCATTGAGATATGCGTATCTTGGGGAAGAATCAACACTCCTAGTTATCATCTCATCCTCCTCTCTAACATGGAGGGAGGAGAAATTAAAGAAGATCCTAAGGAGATAAAGAAGCAATTGGATGGTCCCTAGCTTCCATATAAAGGATAAGGCCACCTATGTGTATGCAATGTGATATTACCGATAAGACAACAGTTCGACAAAGGATTCCTGTGAGACGTTTAAATCCTTCCATGAAAGAGGTAGTCTCAAGGAGGTAATTTAAATGGTTAGATGCTGGAGTGATATACCCTATCTCTGACAGTTCATGGGTAAGCCCTGTCTAGGTGGTGCCCAAGAAAGGAGGGACTACGGTGGTAGTAAATGAGAAAAATGAATTGCTCCCGACCAGAACAGTTACAGGATGGAGGATTTGTATCACTCACCTGAGGTCGAACAGACCGTAAAGACCAATGCCCACCTGCCATTCATTGATAAGATGTTAGATGGGATTAGCGGGGAATGAGTACTCGCTCGACTCCGATACTTCTGGATACAATCGTATCACCCTAAATTAAGATCGTATAAGATCCACCTTCACGCGCCCTTATGGCACATTCGCTTCTGAGAATGTCATTCAATGTAATGCCTCGAACCTTTCGTGAGATGTATGATGGCAATATTTTCGATATGGTCGAGTATCCATTGAAGTCTTCATGGATGATTTCTCGATTGATTCACATTTGATGACCGCTCCATAATATGACATATTGGTAATCGAAGAGGTTCATGGAAACCAATTTAGTGTTAAATTGGGAAAAAGTGCCACTTTATGGTGAGAGAAGGCATAGTATCAGCATCGTGATATCCTAAAGAGGAATCAAATGACCGAGCCAAGATTGAGATCATAGAGAAACTGCCTCCTCCTACATCAATAAAGGGAGTACAGAGTTTTTTGGGCCATGCCGGTTTTTATAGATGATTCATCCGAGATTTCTCTAAAGTTTCCAAACCGTTGTCTAATCTTCTTATGCAAGGAGTGCCGTTTGAATTCAATGAGCCATGCTTGTATGCTTTGAGCTGCTGAAATGTGCTTCCACCTCAACCCCTATGAGAGTCGCCCAGACTGGGACCTTCCATCTCAACTTATGTGCGATGCAAGCGACTCATAAAGCAAATGCTTGGTCGAAAGGGATCACTATTTCATCTATAGGTGGGGCATTTGACTTATGAGCTAGTATTGAGATTAGCTAAGGGTGACATTTTCTTACGACTGTGATTTGCTTGACAAGGTGCAATGCACTCGTGGAGCTAGGGATTTTGTTAGAGATTCGGGGCATCTATGTCATTTGATCAAGATAACAAATTTGTCGTTTTAGACATGATGAGGAGCATGTCGCATAAGCATGGTATGGGTTTGTATGCTTGTCGCTGATGGTCTTTAGCGAGTTTATCACGCTAGACCATAACCCACCCTTTACTGGGATTTGTACCGTGAGAGGTGTTTTCAATGCATGGCACGCTACGCTAGGGAAGGTCGATTCGACTTCATCACATTCCATTTGACTATCCCGCTCGCCCTACAGCTGAGGTTAATCACCATTTCAGGAGGGCTTCGTAGCCATTATCAGATCCCGATGGATCGATTGATGAGCCTACCGATCCAAAGATGTTGAGCTTCACGCCTTTTCACGCCTTCAATCATACTGGGGTTCCTTACACTTCTACTACCTTGATCGCTCCTCCTTCCCCTAGGCGGTCTAGTGTGCTCACTATGTGCTTTCCGGACGAGATAGCTGATTATGGGAGTATTGGATAGGTTATGTCGCCCGATGATTATGTTGGAGGGAGCTACTCCGTGACGGGGTCATCACACCCTCGAGCTGACTCGCACTTAGTGATTTTTGTGTGCTTGCTTTGAGAGATGATGAGGATGCCCTCCCGCCTAGCCGCGATGCGACATGATAATGTTATTTTTTATATTGCATCTCCTGATATTTTAGGACATGTTGTGGGAGAGTCCGATTATGTGGGTCCACCACTTTCTTTTGATATTTTGTTGAGATTTTTCTCTCGTTCGGATGATGTACTTGCCTTTTCATCTATGGATTTGAGCATTTTCGAGTCTTCACCTGTCTTTTTTATTGATGATATTGATGCATGTGCACCTTATTCACCCACATCACAAATTCATGATATTGATGATGAGCCTTTTATGCACCGGGACATTTTGATGACAATTATCGGCCGATTCGGACATGGGCCTTTACCGATGAGCTTAGCTTCACCCCTTTGATGACCTTGAGACAAGCTTGGACTCCGTACAACTAATTTGTAGCCTTAGAGAGCGAGGGATCTGGGCACTTACTTGGTTTGGCTGCATGAGAGAGATAGTTTGCTCAGTAACTCAAATCATACTGATGCTTTTTGAATGGTCATATATGAAGACATGCCAGCCTCAGCTCTATAGCCAACATCATCTACCGCTTGTGCCACATGCTGTGGACCGGTTAAGAAAAAATGGAGGCGAATACACCTCGATGGAGTTTCAGAGTGGCTGAGGAGATCTCAAGCAACTTAGCGCTTCATATCAATTATTTGATTCCAAGGATGGCTAATGTCATCCCTATTCCTAAAAAGGACGGCAAGGTTAGTGTTTGTGTGGACTTTAGAAATCTCAATAAGGCCAACCCCAAGGATGATCTTCCTCTCCCACATATCGGCGCCGTTGATAGTAATCGGGTAGTGGCATGATGTTGTCTCGTTATGGATGGATTCTCTAGTTATAACCAGACATTATGATACTCGAGGATAGGAGAAGACATCTTTATCACCGAAAGTAGGCACCCACCGTTATAGAGTCGCTTGGGTCAAGAATGCAGTGTTACCTATCAAAGAGCAAAATACTACATCGTTTCATGACATGATGCACATGGATGTTGAAATTCACGTGGATGATATGATTGTGAAGTCTCGTGATGTATGGATCATCGCATTTAAAAGCTTCCAGAGGATCGATGCTTTAGATTGAGATCAATCCCAAGAAGTGCACTGAGTGACTTCGGGAAGCTCTCGGGCTACATGATTATGAGAGGTATTTGAGGCAGCATCAGATAAGATCTGAGCTATCCTCGACATGTCTCCACCACGACCGAGACTGACTGGGCTCTCGGGTAGGGCTGTAATATATCAGCATGTTTATTGTTGGGAACCGACATACTTGTGAGCCTATCTTCCGACTTCGAGGAAGGAACAAACTTAAGGCCTGGGATTACCGCCAACAGCTTGAGAGGATTAGAGAGCATTTTTCTTTCCACTCGCTTTTGGCAACCTCCCATTCTCGACGACTTCTCAAGCATATCTGGCGCCGTGATATCGCTCAGCGCATGCCAGCCTAGCTTGATGATTCTAAAGAGGGAGCGAGCTATCTATTATCTAAGTAAGAGGATGTTGGAGTATGAGACAAGGTACATTATGATTGAGCACTTCGCTTTAGCTTTAGTTCGGGGCCACTGGAGATCGAGACATTACATGACGCAGGCATTCCGCACCTTATTTCTCCTTTGATCCTTCGAGATATCCGCTGACATACCCGCCTTGACTTAAGCGCACTAAGAGATGGCTTGTACTTTGACAAAGTTTGATATCTGTGTCACTCAAAAGTCTATAAAAGGGAGTGTGTTAGTAGATCACTTGGCCTCACTTCCGGTTACCTACAGTAGAATGATTGATGATGATTTTCCGGATGAGGAGATCACAGGGGTGACTAGTTTGTCCGGTCACAGATTTTGACTTCGTACGTCAGAGCTAACCACATGGATATGGGATGTGTTCTATTGGATTTCTCCGCATAGTGATCATATCCCAAGATTCGCTCGTTTCGCCTTTCGAATCGTTATTCGCCACTTCCACTCAACATTGTTGAGTATGAGGTATGTATCCGTTGTAGACTCCGCACTGGAAGTTCCAGATTAGAAGGATGGAGATATTCGGGCGATTCTAATCTTAAAGTGATTAGACAGATCCAGGTGACTGGAAGACTAGTAGATGTGAAACTTAGGCCATAATTTCTCATGCTTATTTAGAGCTAGTAGGGAGATTATCATGCTATTTTAGGAGTTGCTAGTAGGGAGATTCGACCACTCGAGCTACACTCACCCACTCCAGGAACGTAGAACCGCCCCGTCGATGCTCTCGCTACTTGCCCATGATTGACATTCCCGAGGGTGTGGTGAACACCCCCAATTAGCTGAGACTAGAAGTGTCTCGCCATTGTCAAGGCTTAATTGAGGAGTCCGGTTTAATGATGGTCCGCCTCTGCATCATGATTTAATGGGCTCGAGATATAAGACATACCTCGAGGTGAAGGCTAAGGACGTGAGAGCCTGGTGACACACCGCTTTATGATACATGGAGACACTATATGTATGCGTTAAGAATCGGTGGTGAGTTATCATATGTTAAGATCGAGATTCAATGGAGCGACAAGAGAGATCCAGGAGTTTGTAAGGCCCCACATAGGAGGACATATGTTGGCTTGTAAGATTATGAGGATTGGCTATTTTTGGTTTACCATAGAGATAGATTGTTGTTAGCTTGTTCAAAGATGTACAGAATGTTGGATGCATGGAGATCTCATACACGTTCCACCATCAAAGTTGCATGCATTGACCTCACCTTAGTCGTTTTCAGTCCGGGGCATAGATGTTATTGGGAGGATTTCACTGAAGTCTTCTAGTAGTCATGAGCTCATCCTAGTTGCTATTGATTATTTCATGAAGTAGGTAGAATCCACTTCTTATGCAAAGCTAAATGCAATTTGGGTGGCTGCCTTCGAGATCGCACATTGTTGCGGATATGGGGTTCCTCATGAGTTGATATTAGACCAGGAGGTGTGCATTTCGAGGAGTGAGGTTAACACTTTATTGATCACATCGACATCATAGATCATGCGCGTGCGGTAGTAGAAAAATGGCGAGTAGGGTCCACGAGCAAAGAATATTAAGAAGGATTTTAAGCAAGATGATTGAGACTTCTCGAGACTGGTTCGAGAAGCTTCCTTTAGCGTATGGGTATATCACACCTCCTTCCCGCACTAAGGGCCACCTTACTCTCTACTTTATGGTATGGAGCAGTTTTCCCAGTTGAGATAGAGATGGGATCGCGAGAGTAGCCTAGAGCAGCGAATTTCAAGGCGAGTGGCCTCGATCACGGTTTGATCAATATAACCTGGCCGATGAGAGATAGTCTGGTATATCAGTTAAGAAAGGTCTTACACAAAATAGTCAATCCTAAATCACTGCAGTGATTGGTGCGGGGTTCTCCAGGATTGGTCACCAGACCACAGAAGCGATTTAGACCCAATTGGAGCGGACCTTACATTATTAAAGAGTTGACCCCAGAGGGAGCTTCATGGTTTGTGGACTTAGATGGAAACCTTGTTTCGAGCCCGACCCGTGTGGATCAGGCGAAAAGTTTCGTTTGAGACCATAGTCGCGGGATGGGTGGCCATCATTTCGGTTAGCCATATACCTTATCACTTGTTACTCACATTTTTCTGGATTGCTAGGCCAGCTCAACCTCACCTTACGCCCATTTGGCCTATTTTCTCTTATAGCTATGCTTACCTTTTCATACCTGGGATAGGGGCCCTCTAGTGTGTGGATGCCTTAGTTTAAGGATCTTTTAAGTTATGGACACATTGACATATTCTTTACATCGCCTTACCTCATTCACTTCATTGTATTCGCTCCATTTCATAGTTTCTATGTTTTCACCACTTTCTTTCTATCGACTTCTCATTATCTCATTCTTTCCCTTGGGTGGTGATCTATTTTTCTTGCATGAGGTTCTTCGTGTTATCCTTTCCTCATTCCATCGACATTTATTCAGAGACTTTTAGTTTTAGAGGCTTATGTCATTTCATTGGAGTTGTTTTATTGTACCTTTGAGCTTGGAGATATGTTCGTTTATTACCATATTGGTTTGTCTCTCATTGTTTTATTCAATCTATGCGAAAAAATAAAATAAAATAAAATAAAGGAAAATAATAATAATAATAATAAATGTGCACGTGTATGTATTCAATATCAGTATTCCTTGAGTACGTATGTGGATTTATGAGGATCATTATTTTGAGTGTATGTATTACTTATGGGAGTTCGTATGTGAGCTTCCCGAAATCCCAGTATCATGTGCTTACTTTGAGATTTTATTAGTGGTATGTGAGATGACTAATCCTCTCCCCAGAACTTTGAGTGAATATCATATTCATTATCCCATTTGTTAACGACATGTCTTCCCCATGCAGTGATTTGGGTAGATTCATCATATCATCGTCAATTTTTTCCTTACTATTATTTATCCTCTTGACTTCATACCTCTCATTTTCATATTTATCACCCTCATATGTTTATGGATTTCGAGTTTGATGTTTCACTCTACATCATTTTCCTTTTATCTATCTCACCCATGTTACACTTTTGCATCACATCGGTATTATTAGCACTTCCATTAGATGTTCTTGTGTCCATGGCTCATGAGACTTCTTATGCACGTGGCATTCCACACACGAGGGCATGGGGTTGATAATTGGGTATTTGAGTCTAGTTTCCCTTCATTTCTTTTACCTTATCACTCTGAGCCTACATTACTGTTCGTGTCGTAAGACCACCTTGAGACCATGAGATTTAACGTTTTCTTTGACAACATCTACTTGGATAAGTATTTGAGACATGGTCAATATATGGACATTATCATGTGGCTTTTTCTAGGAGATGCCTTACTAGCCTTTGGATCCATTTCTAGTTGTGGTTTTGGATGACTCGAGGTTGCCTTTTCGTTATTAGGGGATGCATGGATTTAGATTTATTCCTCGACATGCCATACTAGGGCATACCCCTTATCTTTCGAGATCATCTGGATTTGTTTGTTTATGTAGATAGACTCTTGTTGAGATGTTGAGCCATATTTTGATATTTGGGGGTTTCATCACATCTTTATTGGATGACATACAAGTCATACTTGGGCATATCCCTTATTCGCCAAGACCATCAGAAATTTGTTTGTTTGTGCATCTGATCATTATTGAAGGATAGATCTTGTTATGACATTTTAATTATTTCATCATGTTTTGATAGATGTCATACTGGGGCATATCCCTTATCTTACGGGATCATTTGGAGGTGGTCGGTTTGTCCAGACAGTTCTTATCGAGGATATGAGCCATTGTTATAACATTTTTGGACTTCATCATGTTTCTATTGGATCATCATACTAAGAGCGCCACCCCTCTAACCGCCTTTACTATTTTCGGTTCGAGGCGTTCGGACCGTCTTTTGCATATCGGCGTTCGAACTTCGCCTTCATATGGATCGGATATTCAGACCCTTCGTATTTCATTTGTATCATTGGCTAACCTTTGCGGTTAGATATTCGGACCGTTTTACTGCGTATCAGGCAGTTCGAACTTTACCTTCCTTATGGATAAAATGTTTAGACTTCATTTTGTATCACATTTGCTAGCACCGCCAGTGGAAGCGTTGAACGTTTACGCATATCGAGCGTTCGGACTTAAGCGCCGTATGGATCAGATGTTCGGACTTCATCGTATCACATTTTCTAACCGCCATGATTAGGCGTTTGAACTTCTTCTTCTACATATCATGCGTTCAGATTTCGCCTTTATATCATATTTTTAGACTTCATATGCATCACATTTTCTAGCACTGTAGTTTAGTCGTTCAGACTTCGTCTTCTGCATTTCAAGTGTTCAGACTTCGACATATCAGGCATTCAGACTTTACCTTCATATGGATAAGATTTTCAGACTTCATCTACATCACATTTTATTTAGAACATAGCGGGCGTTCGAGACGCCTTCGTATCAAGCGTCGGACCGCCTTCACTTATGGATCAGATGTTCAGACTTCATCTGCATCACATGTGCTAGCACCACAGTTGAGATGTTCAGATTTCGTCTTTTGCAGATCAGGCGTTCAGACTTCGCCTTCATATGGATCAGATGTTCAGACATCATTTGGATCACATTTGCTAGCACCGTAGTTAGATGTTCAGACTTCGTCTTTTACATATCAGGCGTTCAAACTTCGCCTTTACCTTTTACATCTTGAATAAAGGCGTTTGGGCTTTGCCTTTGTGTTTTTCCTCATTCGGGCGGACATTCCGATGCCTTCGCCCATAGTTGAAGTCTGTATTTGTTTTATCGAGATATAGCTCACCAATATTCATGGTTGTTATCATCACACAGTTTGATCACATGGTTTATTTTGGTTGTTGTACTATCAACTTTCTAGCTCATGAGTTTGTCCAAGACGGGGTTGATCGCTATACAGTGCACATGACCATTCTATCACCCATGGGCCAACCAATTTTCGCTTGTTTCAGGTTTTGATATAGGTTTCACCTTTGGGAGGACCTTCTTAGAGAGAGCTTGGATCTATGTCATGACTTTGCTGGTCTCCAGGTTGTTTTGTCTTTTTGTTGTTTGCTTTTGATGTTTTTTAGAACTCCCTTTAGTTGCTTGAGTTTGAGAGAGTTAGTGTTCTTTGTGGACACTTTTGGGGGTTTCCTTTATTCTTCGATAGAGTTCATCTCGTTCAGCTTACTTTTCATACTTTCAGCTGATTCACTTTGTTCACATTCATTACACTCATGAACTCTATCAAAGAGGGACATGTTGTAGACCCAAAATTTGCTCACACATTATTTTATTAAATTTTGTACCTTTTATTTGTTTTTGTATTATTTTATTTATTTATTTATTTTATTATTATTATTTTTCAAATCTCTATTCCCTACTTCCTATTTCTCTCTCCACTCATGCCCTATGGCCATGCCCTACCAAACTAACCCCCCCTCTTTCTCTACTTTATGGACTACCAACCTCCCCCCCCCCTTCCCCAACCGGTGGGGGCTCCTCTCTTCTTCTCCTCTTCCCACCTCTCCTCTTCCTTTCTTTTCTCTCTTCCCCCTCCCCTAACCAGTTTCCTCCTCTATTCTTCTCCTCTTCCCACCTCTCCTCTTCCTTTCTTTTCTCTCTTCCCCCTCCCCCGACCAATTTCCTCCTCTATTCTTCTCCTCTTCCCACCTCTCCTTCTCCTATTTTTCTCTTCCCCTCATCCCCTTTTTATTTTTCCTTAACCTTTCTTCTTCTCTTCTCATACTCCTTTTCCTTTAGTTTATTCTTCTCCCCATTCTCATCTTTCTTCCTTATTCTTTATTTTTCTCATCAAATTTT
>JAEQBH010007724.1:0-121684 GCA_016808115.1 Tetrastigma voinierianum | reverse complement strand
GATGAAAATGGAAGGCCGAGATAGTGCCGAATGTCAAAACTGGGAAAAGAAGGACATAAAGTTCATTATAGGAATTGTTTAAGTCACTACAAGACGAAATAGTCAATATGACTTGTCTCTCCCAAAAATTCAAAGGAAAAAACGTGAAATGAGAGAAAAAGTTACAGAAAGCAAAAATGGAGGTTTTTAGTGTGAGAAGATCTTACTTCTCTCTAAAAATACGGGCGATCCAACCGTCGGCAGTCTTCGGGACGAGAAGGAGAAGCTGCTGCGGAGAGAACTACGTGGGCCGGGTTGGGGTTTCGCCGAAGCTCCTTGAGGTGAGGAGTTTCTCCCTACTTGGATTTATTCCTTTTAAGTACTTTGTCGATCTGGGTTTTGGGGTGGGATGAGACCGTGAGGGCCGTGATCGGTCCCTGAGCAGGGCCAGAGATTGATGGTACTGAAACAAAAATTGGACGGCCAGTGTGTGGAGTGCGGGCTGTTTGGGTGCATTTGTGATAATTTATTGCATTAAATGTTTGCTTGATATGCGTTAGTAGGGAATGGCGAGTGGATTGGGTTACTAGTGAGCCAGATTGGTTGTGATTTTTCGGGAATAGTAGCCCGAGGGTTTCACTGTTCCGGCTTGATCTCAAAATATATTTTTGTGAAAATATGTGTTTGAATTAAGTGATTTAAATTAAATTGCTCGTGTTTGATCATTAGCCCAAGTGAGCTAATTTTGATGTATGAAATGAGAATTTACATGACAGATTGTGTGATTGGATATTATGTGAATGGGCATTTTACATATTTGCATGTGATTAGATTTGTATTGGAATCGGCATGCATTCCATATGCACTGGAACACCCTAGGACTATAGGAGTGAGTGCATGAGATGAGTCTAGAGAAAATGGTTCGGAGGGTAGTCTAAAATATGAATTAAAAATATCAATCGTCGGAGCGGCCCAATTGATATTCATCGGAGGGTAGTCCACAAACAAATAATATATATATCAATCGATGGATGGCTTGATTATTATATACACATCGGAGGTTGTCACTAACAAACAAAATTAATAAATTCTCATACGAGGCTTAGGCGAGTGTGAGAGAGTCGGTGAGGACTCGGGATCTGAGTTGGTCATGTAGACATTCAAGTAGGATCATGCATTTGCTTGAATGTATGTTTAATTTGGAACATTGCACTGCACTTAGGTGGAGAGTAGCCCACTTAGGGCGATTCCACTACTGAGCATTAGCTCACCGCATCGGATATATTTTGCAGTGCGAGGGAGCGTGCGAGGGGACGGCTCGTCCTAGAGACAGAGGATTAGAAGAAAGCCGGGTTGTGGCTTTGATGATGTATACATGTATTAGAATTTTAGAAATTTTAATATGTGTTGTATAAAGGAGAATTGATTACCTCTCTTGTAACTATTGGATATATAGTTGGACTCATGATTGGTATGTATATTGAGTCGCATTTATGGGCCGGTATTTGCATTATAGGATATATATTGCATATATTGGGTACATTTGGGATAGGTAAGCAGGTTTTATACAAATATTGCATTTGGGTAGAGCTCCACAGTACGAGGACTCTGCCGATTTTTCGTGAAAATGTCGGGTCACCCAGGCATTCCACGGCTGTTAGCGGATTGACGGGTAGTCAACGGACCCCCGGGTTTGGGGCGTCACAGAAGTTGACAACTTTTAAATTTGTCTAGCATGTGAATGAGGTTCATTTTTTCTCAAATGATGCTTGAATTGTCCGATTGGATAGTATAAGGAAAACATAATTTTTTTGAAGTTACTTTCTTATGCTTGGTTCATTTTTTAGAAATTTCAACTGTCACTCCTTTTGTTCTCTGGGTGCATATTTGGGTAAGGTTAAATAATTAGCCTTCCCCATTTTGTGTACTTGGAGAACTATGGGAAATCTTTCTTTGAATTTTTCTAGAGTGAAACGAAACATAATAGCTGATTGACACATAGGGATTATGTATTCACATATGGGATAGGAACCATGACCTAAACTAACAGTTGGAAATTCTAGAAAACAAATATAAGACACGTAGTCTAAGTTGATTTAGTTTAACAAGATAGAGTGATAGTTAAGTTTGTTCTAGGTTTTAATATTACAGTAATTAATTTTGTATTACAATTTTACGGAAATATACATATTAAGAGATTTTGAAGATGCAGTGAACAAAGAAGACTTAGATAAATCTAATATATCTTGATTTTCCATTTATATGGTAGTACATGAACTAGCAGATCATAATTCTATAAGAGAAACATCAATTTTACTTTGGTTGATACATATGAAATTACATATATTCAATAAGATGAAACATTATGAAGTAATAAGAGACATGCAATTTTAAATTAATAATTTATGGCATGAACTACTATGACAAGAATTGAATAACACAATTTTTAAATTTAACCATCCCGTGATACTTGTAGACAACATGGGTATATTACATGATGGATTCTTTTGGTATTATGATATGGGTGAAATTTCAAATTAGAGTTAAAACAATAACTTATTGTAGAACCAAAAAGTGATATAAAGCATGAGGCAAAAGCCCTTATTCATAACAACGATTATAATGTTAAAATTCTTCGTGGTTTAAGATTTTGTGTATTTGGATCATAGAATGGATCGAAGTTGGATGTTTAAGATGAAGGTCGAAGTGCAGAGGAGTTAGATACTTCATGTTTGCGTTGCAGCATTTGTTGAATCAAAGTGCCATTCGTTGTCCATGTATGCGATGTGGAAACTTAATACATCATACACCCAACAAGATTCAGGAACATATGTTTTTCAATGGTATTGGCATGGAGAAGCAGGTCCTACTAGTAAGCAACCAAGTGAAATGGCACAGTGTTATGATACAATGGATTGTGGTGATGTTCCTAGTACAATAGAAATGGTTCATGCCACAAAAGATGAGTTCATGACTAATCCAATGTCATTCAAACAATTGCTTGAAGATGCTGAAAAACCTTTGTATCCTGGTTGTGTACAATTTACAAAACTTTAATTAGTTAAATTGTACAGCGTGAACACGATATGGTGGTCGGATAAAGCTTTTCGGTTACTCCAAATATTAGGGATATGCTTCGGTCAACAATGAGATGCCTTTATCTATGTATGAGGCTAAGAAAACATTGAATCATTAGGCATGGAATATGAAAAGATACATGCATGCGAATGATTGCATACTTCTGAGGAATGAGTTGAAGGATGCATCTTCATGTGTCCTTACTTGTGGAATGTCGGGTGGAAGGCAAACAAAGGCGGGGGGTGAGAAGCACTAAGGATTCACGGAAAGGTGTTGGTATTTCCCACCCATCCCTAGGTTTAGAAGTGTTTCAATCTCCCAAAAACAGCTAAAGACCTAAAATGGCATCATGGAAGAGAAAATAATGGTAACCGACCTGTGGAATTCCCAACATGGCAACTAATTAGACTAAATGTAGCTGAATTTGCTTGAATTGTGAAACTTAAGACTTGCCATTTGTGAGTCTTATCAATCCTCACAGCTCTATGACTATGCTTATAGTTGTTGTGTCCTCCTGATAACACAACCTTCCCCTTGGTTATGCATGAAGAGGAAATTTATGATGTTATCTTTGCTAATAACGGGACCACGACAACTTTGTAATGTGTCTTGATGTTTACTGACACCTTTAGTGGATGATTTGAAAACTTTATGGGAGGTAGGGGTCGAAGCTTATGATGCACATCAAAAAGAGTTTTTTACATTCAAGGCTATTTTGCTATGGACAATTAATGATTTCCCTGCATATGGGAACTTATCCGGTTGCACCGTTAAGGGATATTATGCTTGTCCGATATGTGGTGAAGAAACATATTCTCGTGGCTAAAACAGAATAGAACTCGTATCTGAGGCCATAGAAGATTTCTTCCATGCAACCATCCATTTAGAAAGCAAAGAAGGCATTTAATGGTGAAACGAGTTTGAGTTGCCTCCCGAGAACTTGCGGAGATGAAATATTTAGAAAGGTGATGCGATTCATAATTCATGAAAGAAGAAGGTGAAACAATGCCAATCCTTTGTTAATCCTACAAGTTGTTGGAAAAAGAAGTCTATATTCTTTGAACTTGAATACTGGAGATATTTCCATATTCAACACAACTTGGATGTCATGCATATTGAGAAGAATGTTTGTGAGAGCATCATTGGAACTTTGCTTAATGTTCCTGGTAAAACAAAGGATGGAGTAAAGTCTCGACTTGATCTTGTTAGAAATGGGCATACGACCAAACTTAGCACCTTAAATTTGGGTTGAAGCGGACTTATCTTCCCCATGTTATACTTTAAGTAGAAAGGAGAAAGAAAAAGAATTATTGCAAACTTTGTGATTTGAAGGTTCTGAAGGTTATTGTTCAAACTTTAAAACCTTGTGTCTATGGAAAACTAAGCTTAGTGGTCTTAAGTCTCATGATTATCATGCACTTATGCAGCAACCTTGCCCATTAGCAATTAGATGCATTACTAGCATGTTAGATATTCTGTTACAAGATGTGTTTTTTCTTTAATGCACTTTGTGCAAGTGATTAGTGCCCAAAAGTGCTAATTTTGAGCCTTTATTCAAGATAGGTTTGAGTGCTTTTGCATAATCATATAATTAAGCCAATTGTCATGTGCATGTCCACTTAGTGCTTCGATTTGTTTCGATGTTTTGGATAGTTTGCGAGGTCTTGAGAACTTCGGTCGGCAAACGGCTTCTTATTGGTCTTGAATGCGAGAATCCTCGGTAATTTCACCCAAATTTCAGGCGATGAAATGTCAAGATGGGTTGAAGAATTGAAAGCGAAGTGATGAATAAAAGTGCGGGAAGTGATACGTGCTCAAGCGGTAATCCAGGATTTTCTCTATGATTGCGAAAATTTCGCAATCATAGCGAAAATTTCGCAATCCTAGAGAAATTTTCGCTATGTGAAATTTTCGCTAAGCTAGCGAAATTTAAATACAACTAGCAAAATTCTTGTTCCTAAGCGAAAATTCCCATTTTTAGCCTATCTCACATAAATTCAAGCTGACTAGAAATTTATTGTATAAGCGAATTTCGCTATACTAGCGAAATTTCTTTATAAGCGAAAATGGGCATACGTGTTTTTGATGTTTTTTGATTCCAAGCGACCACGTTTTGATTAATTACCATTTTGTCCCTATTGTAATTTCATATTTTAGGTCTTTTTGTCATTTCACACATTTGGGTTGGCTATATAAGCCACCTTATAACTTTGTAACCCTAACTTCCACTTTATGCAAGCTTTCCCGCAGCTTTAGTTTTTAGGTTTTATTTTGCTCTCTTCTCTCTCCTCTTTCTTTCATTTTCGGCAACCATTTAGCGGTGATGACAAACCAAGGTAATGCTTGGCTAAACCCCCTTTCCTTGGCGAGAGGAGGGTCACTGGTGGGGGTTTGGAGGTAAGTTTTCATGCCCTCTCATTCATCCTGCCATTTATGAGCATTTAATTTCACTACATCTCCTCTGAGTTTGAGCCTCCCTAGATCCAGCCTAGCCAATGTGTATTTGGCAAGCTTTGTGGTTACAGTGGATGCTTAATCTTAGATCTACTGTCATCCACTTAGTTGTCTCCTATTAGTTGCCGTAGGTTGCCTCTTTGAGGTCATATGCACACTTTTAGGGACTTGAATGCCCATTGAATGCTATATCTCATGAGGGAGTAATTTAAGGTTTAGGTTTTAGTGCCAAATCAAGGTCCGGTTTGGGAAATGACTATACCATCATTATCCTCAACGAGAAACAAACCGGGGCATGAATACCTTAAAATCCAATCAGTGACCGAAACTTCAAAGAGTCTTCTTTTTCTAGAATTTTCCTTTATTTATATCTGATTTACAGCCATCCGACCTTGTTTTTGAACAAAACTCAAAATCAAAAGAAATACATTTCCAGCTCAACTGCCTTCTCGTTCAAGAAACCGTCTTCGTGTGATTATTCAGGTATCATACCTCCCAAATCATCTTGTTCTGATCGATGTGTTTGACCACCTCTGGAATCGCAGATGTCAGATGATCAACACTCGTGATATTATGCTCAGTATATGTCTTTATCTTCTTCCTCAAATATTCACCTGATCTTTATCATTAATTCAACCAAATGCATATCTGGTAGAAGGTTAGATTATGTGGGCCAAATTGTATATGAAGTGATGTACCAATTTGAAAGGTACATGAAAGTCCTAAAGGTTATGTTCGAAGTCGTAATCGCCTAGAAGAGATTGCATTGCTGATTGTTATATCGCGAGGAGAAGCTTTAGAGTTTTTGTGCAGTGCGTATCAGGCATGGATGCAATTAGGTTCTTAGTATGAAAGATGAATGGAAATGTGGGAAACCTTTACTTGGTGGTCATACAATTACTATTCATGATTATAAATTAGTGGAGCAAGCACATCATTATGTTCTACAAAATACAACCTTAATGCAACCTTATATTAGTACTAAGTGTCATAAATGTGGATATATGAGTTTTGTTAGTACTCCCAACTAATATTTATGCAAACCATGGCTGGCCTTGTTTTTACTTTATAGTGAACATATGAAATATTTGAAGATAAAATATCCTCGTCAATCAAAGAGGGTGAAGTGGTTGGAGGATGAACATGTGCGCACATTTAGCTATTGGGTTAAGAAAAAGGTATGAAACTCAATACGCATAGTACTTCCCTTAAATTTAATTGTTATAAATTTTAAATTACACAAACTTACATATCATCAATCAAACTTGAGTTTCAGATGAAATAGGTAGAAAGTACCTATTGAAGAGAAATTAAGTGGCTTGCACAAGGACCAATGCAACAGAAGTTGTACTTATCTGGTTATATCATTGTGGTTTGTGTTACCATATCAAGCATCGTGATGAGACACGAGTCAGCGAAAATAGTAGCGTTAGTAGTGGCATCGACCATGCCCAATTGCGAAGTGCTAAAGATAAAGTCCGTGCTTGGTGACATGTGTTTTTATGGGGTTGTCACGGATATATGGGACTTAGTTATAACATGTTTAATATTTGAGTTTTTTAAGTGTGATTGGGTTGATAGTACAAATGGTGTGTCAAAAGTTGATGAGTTTGGGTTTTACTTTAGTTGATGAGTAAGATGGGACATAAATCAGATCCTTTCATTTTAGCCTTGTGAGCGAACAAGTATTTTATGTAGAAGACCAAGTTGATCCAAGATGGTCCATTGCATTATCAAGGCCAAAAATGGAGGACTTCAACATTGAGGGTGATGATAACATGAATGACTGTTGTATGGAGCACAACCCATTTGCGAATGGGATGCCTAATATTGACTCTTTTGATGAAGTTGAAGACTGTGATGAAATTTGTATGCGTACTGATTGTGAGGGGACTTGGATTGAAGATCAAATATATTAGGCATGCTTTATTTTTCTTGTGTTTTTGTGACTACTAAGTAATTGCTAAGTGTATTGTGTGATTTTTGAGTTGTTAATATACAATGTGATGATCTACAATGTTACGTTTTAATTTGATTCCTATTAAATATGTTTTTCCTATTATACACTTCTAAGACATTCTAAATAAGTGGAGCTAGTATCATATTTCATGTCTATTGGAATAGTTCAAGTTCTGTTGATCTTAATTGATATGTATAAATAAATGTTGCTTGTATGTTGGTATTCTAAAATTCAATTTTAGATTGGACAAGATAAAACAATCACTCACTTATTTCATATTGATTGAAATTTAAATTAACTAAGGAAAAATCTCATTAAAGATTTCCATAGTTTCAACACTAATAATTAACATTTAATGAAATAAATGTAAACATAATAACAAATTGTCCTACATAAGGTTGGTTGTATCGGGAATCATCGATAAGGAAAGAATGCTGTATGATGATTGTTGAATATTCGTTTTCCTACAAACAATATATTAAGAACTTGATTTTCGTTTTCTTTGCTGCTTCCTTTGTTTTAGGTAACTTGTTTATGATATGTAACAAAATTATTTTGAGAAATAATTAAGCAAGTTGCAAATTTGGGGTAATTGAATAACATTAGTTCTAGAAAATTGGAATAAAGTTTCATTAATGTAAATCTAGTAATGGATTTGCGATTAAATGTCAAATTAGAGAACATGTTCTTCAATTAATTTTAACTAATAAAACTATGTATTTGGCTTGTGATTGTTAACTATTAGTGGCATTACCTTATCATGAATGTTACATAAGTGAAGCCTTGTATCCTAGAATCATTACAATTGATCAACGCTTATGTGCTTCATGGTAGGAAAATCAAACACCTTACAATGCATCATCAACCCACACTTTAAACTTTTTTATAGATATTACATCTCAACTTGAAGCTTGGATTCTAACTAGAACCTTGTAACAATTGTGAATAAAATAGATATAATTTAATCAAGCCATAATGGTGGAATATGTTTTTATTATTATTTTTAATGAGATAAGTAGTAGTATTTTTCTTAAAACTCGATGATATGTTGTTGTTAGATTCTAAGCAATAGATTCTCCTCTGACTTTTGTGAATATTTCTTCTGTAAGATTTAGATTTTTCATGTGGTAAAATTTTGTACAACAATTAATTCTTACTAATGGGAATAATTTTGTAACTAACTTCTTTATATTGAGTTGACATACATTTCAATTGATGTTTATTATTACTTAATTCGCAATCATTTTGGGGCAAGGAAAGTTACACATGTTTATAAATGTTTCCACCAGAAGAGACAAGGTTAGGTAAACTACTAAAATACCATGCTTTAGTTTTGAATGTAAGATATATGTGAGATTGATCATATTCTTTTTATTGCCATATGATGGATGAAGAAAGGGAAAAAAATATTACTTCACGAAAGGTTAACGAGCCCGACTTTAAAACACGAAATTGCTAAAAGAGAAGTGAAGGTGAAAATTATTCAATATAATGATGATGGTGAGGAGTGGGGGAGGGATATGTACAACTAATCTCATACTTTGGTGTGTTAGCACGGACCATGGTGCCAGTATATCATATTGATTGGAGGGTAGTGCGAGCTGAATTGAAGGAGAAATTATGGGATTGTGTGAAGGTATATAGCAATCTTGTGAGTATTTTCTACATTTTGTGTATAACTTACATGCTGATGAATAATTAAGATATTCTTATATTGTAGTGTGCATTCTTGGTTGATGAGAATAGCAAAAACAACATCATGTCATCCATAGGGACTAGCTTTAGATCATTCAGGCACACATTGACAAAAGAGTATATCCTTCCTTATAAGGATAAGCCCGAGCACCTTTTGCAGCCACCAATTGAATATAATTACATTCCAACTGAAGATTGGAGAAAATTAGTGGCTAATAGGTTGTCAAAACAGTTTGAAATTAAATCAAAAAGGGAAAAGAAAGGAGGGCAAAAAACATCTATACTCACAGAATTGAGTAGGAAAAGTATGGGGACTTCAAGAAGAATTGGTAAGTTTAATTATTTTTATTTTATTTAATTGGACTTTTACCTTTGTAAATTTAATGATTACCTTTTTATTTTTGAAAGATGCAAGACGGGTTCTAGAAACCTATTGATAGATGGATCTTATGGAAGCTAGCAAGAATGAAGAAAGGTGAATATGATGATGTTACAAGGGTTTTAGTAGAAAAGATTGTAAGTTGTCAAACCTAAATATGTATATATTTAGTCAATTTCATTTGTTTATATATATATAGTCAATTTCATATGTTCTCTATTTTATATGACTCTTGAAGCATCTTATATTTTTTGGAGGATGAGTTAGTGAAGGATGCTGAGGAAAGGAAGATTACATGCGTTGGTAAAAAAGATATCCTCACTTTGGCATTGGGTGCAGGGCATCTGGGCCGAGTTAGGGGAAAGGGTGGGAAAAAAAAGCCCAAACAATTCTTCAACACACCAACACCTTCAAAAGCTCCTGAAGAAGAGGAATGCGAAAGGATGTTAAGGGAGAAAGTGAGGACCTTGGAAGAGAAGATTATTGTTTGAAAGCTAAAGAACCCCTCGCACCTTCTAGTGAAGCGGCACAAACATAAGGAATGGTGTTCTGGCATGAAGAAATACAAAGGCTCATTATGGTGCTCATGTACTGGAGGACCCATCATCTGAGGATTGTAAAGCTTCTCCAGCTAACTCAGGTATATATGGCTTTTCCAAGGTTAAGTTTGTAAAAACAATATATAAAATAACTAAAATTAAAGATTAAGGATTATAATATATGTTTTTACAGGTTTATAAATGTATGTTTTTACAGGTTTATAATGCAAATTGGCTCTTCAAACTCAAGGAAATATTGTTGCATATGGAACTTATTTCACAGAGATTTTAAAGTTCCCTTGTTGATTCGATATATTAGTGGTCATCCTTTATCTCTTGACCTAATGCACTTCTTCCATTCCCTTGCTGAAAACAACCACATACAATAAGGAGGTACATTGGATATGAGGTTTTGTGGCCTACTACATTTGTGATAGATGATGAAAATGATGAGGTGAATATTAGTGTTATAACTAAAATTTCCAAGTTAAGTTACATTTTCCTACACTCTTGGTTTGTTTTCTTAATGTCATGCATCTATTTATACGTGTTTAGGATGTTGGCAAGGAAGAATAAAATAGAAGAAGATAAGCATCCCAAAGAAAATGAGTATGAAAATCCTAGAGATATACAATTGTTTTCGCAGTTTGACATTTGGAGGGTAAGCCGTCACCCAAAGTTAACTTTCGATCAATGTATTTGGGATGAAATTTCAAACCTTCTCTTGACAACTGAAATGGATGATCTAATTTATGCAAAGAGTTGAATATGAATTGTTTATGTATATTTGGTAAGATATTGTTATAAATCTTTTTGTTATGTTCATAATATAAATAGGTAGAATTCATTTTTTTTTTTAAAGTCATTCTAAATTGGGTGACATTTCATTAGGTGGTTGCATGCAAATTTGGATAATGCACTACAGGAGAAAATGATATTTGTTCATCCAGGGATGGTGTCCAGGGCTGGATTAGTAGCTCCACAAATTGAAAAATGAGCAAGGTTCATTGCCGGTCGACTAATTGACTCTAAATTAGGCGGACCTTATTTTGTTCCATATAACCCAAGGTAAGTTGTTAATCATTATTTATTTAAATTTCTTAGCCTTATGTATATTTATTTATCTAAATCATATGTTGATATATTGTAGATTTCATTGGGTTTTGTATAATTGACCCAAAATCACCCAAATAGTCTACTATTTAGACTCACAATTGCAACAACCATACAAAGATCTAAAGATATCGTGAACATGTAAGTCTATCATAATTTTAGTTTCATGTCTCAAAATGAACACTAATTTGAGCTTTTATTTAGGGTTTTCGAATTTTGTATCTCAAGAAGAAAGGATCTAAAGAGCTCAAATGGATGGTTATTGAGTAATATTTTTCCCTCTTCAACTTTTGTTCCATTTTCTAATTTTTAACACTTACCTACATTTGAGTTACTTTATTGAAAAGTTCACTTGATTTTTTTGAAATGTAAGGATATTTATATAATTCTTGCATTTAGTTGAATTTTCTTAACTTATATTTGGTTTTAGTTTTATTTCCTATTCTTGAGTTAGAGAGGATATTGTAAACTAACTCCAGTTAAGAAATATATTATGCTTGTTGGTTGATCACCTTATGAAAACTATAATCTAAATTGTTATGAATACAATGCATTCATATGTCCACTATTCCGCTAGTAATGAAGTAGTACTAAAGGAACAAACCATTTTATCATGTGATTGAAAGATTATGATTCATTTCCACTTTTTACAATTATTAAATAAAAAAATAATAATGGAAACTAGAAGAAAAGAAATATTTTGTAAAAAATGCATGAGTATAATATATTTTTTTTTCAATCATATTCTAATGTTGAATATCAAACCTTAGAAAATTTCAAGCAAAAAAATTTAATGAATTTACTCAATTAGTCAATTCACAATGTTGGTCATAGGAAGAACAATTATTAAACTTTGATCACTATATCCATATATTCTCTTATATGTGTGTAGGTAAGGAAATAATTCAAACATATAATCTTTGATCATACTAATTATAGCGAGTTGTTCTTATATCTTTCATTTTGGACTTAGTATGTATTGTATACTTTCTATATTTAGTTTACATTCACCTTGTTGGGCATAACCCCTCTCTCTCTTTAAATAAAACTCTCAATTTGTTTTATCCATCTTGATCAATTCATTTGCAAAACAATTTTCCTTGTAATTGCTAATTGCATTTCTTTCTATAATGATGTCCCATGAGATGTAATAAAGGGGAGTCGTCACAGTATTTCAGTTATGTTGTGTTATTTCTCTTAAAACTTGATTATGATATTCTTGATGAAGCCTTAAAAATCTTGATATTTTATCTTTTGGATATTATCACAATGAACAAAATTTGAATTCTTACCATTTTTAATAATGAATCACCATTCTTTAATAAATTTAATTAATCATTGTCTTCATCTATTACTTTTTATCCATATTTTACATGAACATATTGTGAAACGACATTCTTATAACTTCACATTTTATAAACCCGGTTAGACCTCGGTCTACGAAATTTGGGAGCTTAGGGTTCTCTACTAACTCTAGGATATTATGTTTCACATGTATTGACTTCATTTAGAGATTGTAATTTTGCTTCAAATTAATATTGCTGCCATTCATTATTCTTATAAAAATGTGAAGGATGAAAAAATTAACCAAGTTTATATGATGTCATATTTGATCATGAAAATTTGTTGATATAATTTTCCTCGCAGGGGCCCAAACAGTTGGATGGTGTCATGTGCAGATATTTTGTCATGCGATACATGCGAGACATAATTGCAAATAGAAGCCTCTTAACATCTCAGGTTTATTTACCTATGTATTGTCATAAGTGCATAAGAACTATGCATATATTTAATTCTACATATTAACATATTTTCTTGCCATATATTTTAGTTTGAAGGAAAAAAAACCTACTCACTAGCGAGTTAGATGAAGTGAGATCTGAATGGAGTATCATTTTACCTCTTATCTTAGATCAAAGTATAATTGGGTATGTAGATTTTATAATTTTCAATAAATTTCAAACATAAATTTAAATTAATGTTGCCTTTTCCTACTTATAAAGTAAATGATGACATTTGCACCTATTGCAATTTTGAATTCTGAGGATTGATGCATAAGATCTTCTTTGTCATATATAGATGTTGGATTTTGAAAACTTTTGGGTACATATATCTACATCTTAATGTGATGAAGGTCTGAAGCTCATACATAGTTTTTGTTTTAATTATATATATTTACTAGGTTCTTTTTCATAATTTTGGGTACATATTACTATCTTTTAGTAAGTTTTCAAATAACTTAAATTAATGTAGTTTTTACCTATCTACAACATGTTGGATGACATTCTTGAAAAGTGCATTTTGAGTACAAAATGTATATATGTTCTTGCTATCATGTAGAGTGTAACTATTTTTTGGATATTTTAAGTACATACATTATCTAGATTTTTTCCCTAAAATACATTACTACATTTGTTTGGGATATATTTGAATATAGGTTTATATATTTTAATTGGTACATTCAAATCTAAACATAAAATAATATTGTTTTTCTTACTTGGAAGATGTTGGGTGACATTTGTAGTAATTCAGTTTTTTGAGTGCAAGATCATGCATAAGTTATAGTCATCATCTACAACTTCTAGATTTTTGGGTAAATATTTATGTCTTCTCTCATTTCCCCCCCTATATTTGATAAGAGTAGAAGATCATGTATGACTATCAGGTTGTTTGTGAATACATTTGGATATATTTGGGTAAGACATATCTTTTAATATAAACATTAAGTAATATTGTTTTTCTTACTTGCAGGTTGAGTGACACTCGCAACATTTGTAATTTTTAGAGTATAAGATTATGTATAAGTTCTTGCATGTTCATAGCAACGCTGTGAATTTTAGGTAAATATCTATCACTTTTTTTGGATATATTTATAACAGTACAATATCATGTATAGTTTGCTAGGTTTGTTTGTGATACATTTAGATATATTTAGGCACATGTTTTACATCTTTTAATGAACTTTCAAATATAAACATAAAAACAATATTTTCGCTTTTTCATACTTGCAAGAGGTTAGGTGACATATTTGATACACCTAAAGCATGAATTCTTTCTCATTGAACTTTTAATAAACTTATAACTATAAACATATAGTAATGTTATTTTTCTTACTTACTTCTTGGAGGTTGGGTAACATTTGATAACATGATAATATAAAATTGCTAGGTTGTTTGTAATTCATTTGGGTATATTTATTTATTTATTTTATTAATCTTTAAGCGTAAACTTAAACTAACACTTTTTTCCTACTTACGGGTGACATTTGCAATAGTTGGAGTTTTCAGGAATAAGATCCTAGATACATTCTATATATCATGTATAACTATTGGATTTTAGGCACATATTGGGCTTTGTTTTTTTTTTTTTTTGGATATATTTGATGACAATGGAGATCATGTAGATGTTAAGGTTTCTTTTTATTTTCAATATATTTGGCTACATATTTATCTCTTTTGTATATATTTTATGTACTCATTATAATTAGAAATTAATATATATATATATATATATATATATATATATATATATATATATATATATAATTTTTTAGTTTTGATAATTTTGTTCTGCTATGATATGAAAGTTAATATTGAATTTTGATAATAGATTATGCAATTTTAATAGTTTTAGTTTAGATTCAAATCATTTTGGCAACAAGTTAAGTTTTGAAACACATTCATATGCAACCTTGACATAGAATGAAATAATTTCTTTTATATATGAACAAAGAAATCTTTACAAAAAATAAACTATATTCCATGACCTTAAGCGGAACCATATATTAAAAGTTTAACTTTAAAAAAAAAAAAAAACCATCCTTGACATTTGTAAAATTATGTGTTGATACTCCAAGCTTGACATATATTGAATATAATGCTTCACAAAATAATGAGTCAACCTTCACATATTTAACATAATCTTGACATATGCATGTCAAGCTAACTACCCTTTCTTGACAACGGCATAGATGACATATGCATAACATCCTACTTTGACGAGATATCCCTTATCTTGTGGTGAAAAACTGTCAATAGAAGACCTTTTTCTTGTAGTGTCCGTTTAATGAATCGTCTTTATAAATGTTCCATTCATTCGGTTTCAAATATCATTTCAATTCCATATTCACTTTGTTCACATTTATGTACTCATTTCATATACTCATTCATGTACTCATTTCATAGTTGCTTGATAGCTTCACCAAATACTTGAAATAAGAATAGAAGTCGAGGAGAACAAGCTAGAAAATTGTCGAATCAGCTTCCTTCTCTTCGATCTCGATCCTAGTTGAAGCGATCGTATAGTCCCTAGTCAATAACAATCATGCCACTCTTAGTGGATAATTAATTGTTAAACAATTTTAGTGAATTACAAGTTTATTTTCTTTAACGGTCTTGGGTTAAGACACTGAGTCAGCCCGAAGGCGATCATCACGGTACATTTTTTACTTAGCTCTATCCTTATTTGAACCCTCATTAATCATTTCTTAGGGTCCCTAAACATCAGTATACGAATACAGGACTTAACGGTGCGAAAATATGTCAAAACAAGGCTGCTGGAAGTAGTGGTACCGATACCACTTTAATGATTGCAGGTACTAGTTATCCAACGCCATGTCCCGGTCAGGTACTAGTTTGAGTGGTGCGGTGCGATTATATTTTGCATCATGAATGCGGTACCAGTCATTGATCTTTAGTACCACTGCGGGTTCTTACCCGAAAATGTGGGATTTGCATTCTCACTCATTTTCTTCCATGACCTTCTCAATTCGTCCCATATCAAAAATCCACCATGGAATCCGCTGAGAAAACATCTCCCGAGTGGTTTAGAATCAATGAAAACCTTTTCTCTCAAAGTTAGGGCTTTTCCCAATCGAATCAAATAGGATGAGATTAGGGTTTTGATTTATTACCTTGAACCTCTTCAAATCTCTTCTTGTATGTTGCTTGATCTCTTAGGAGCAAGAAATGGGAAAAAGCCAACGAAACTTGATCTCCTAGCCCAGGCCTCACTTTTCCCCCTTTTCTCCTCTTCTTCATAAAAACATGATTTGCTCTTCGTGAGCCTAAGACCACATTTTGGTCCCCATAAACCCATAAGTGTAAGGCATTGTTTGGCCTACACACTTTTATCATTTCTCATTTTTATCTTTTGGTCTTAAATCCTTATTCCCCCATAAGCCCTTGTTTGGCCACCCGATAAATCAATTTTCATTTAGCCTCCTATTATACACTGGCCATTCTTTTTATCCTTAAATTCACTTAGACATTTATTCTTTATAACCATTGACCCTTAAGTCCTCATTTTACAAATTTGTCCACATTTACCCCTTTTCACTTGGGTTTATTTCCGGTTTCACTCAATTTTTCATTTTTAGCATATAATATTAAATCATATGCTCACACTTTCAATTTACATTTACTGTTGTCAGTTATCAATTTTCCCGGAGAACCAAGTTTGAAATAATTCATACCCGGAATATATAATAAAATTATTATAAAAATTCTAGGTTATTTTTGGGGCGTTACAAAGAAAGAGCAACAAAAAAAAAAAAAACAAAATTATGTTCTCAAAAAAATGGTATTTCAAAAAGAATGTGGATGAGTAATGCCTAACCTTCAATGAGAATCACCGAAACCTTACCCAATAACCATCTTGAGAGAGTGAATTCCATATAGAATTCAACATCAAAAGAGTTTCCTTCTCTAGAAGAATCAACCTAGAACTTCACGAAATCTAGTGTTTATATGATTAGTTTTCAACAATAAACTGCCAAAATTGCGCTATCCCCCCAACCAAGCTATTGCCACAACCTAGTACACTAATCAACATAAATAGATCAGGACCCACTCTTATTCCTCAATTCATTTTGTGTTGCATGGGTGCAATGCTGAGGAATCGACTTCACCAATGTCCATGTAATGGGGATCCACCGATGACTCCCAACCAATTAAGGATTAGGGCATCAAGTCTTAAGGATTTTTCAACCACTAAATCTTCGAGTTTCACCCGGACTTCAAATGATTTCAGAAACTCCAGCACCTACAACGCTAAATCTAGCCTATTCACCGTGTAGCAATAGCTAAGTCATTAACCACGGCCAGGTTGGCTTAGAAGTGCAGAGCTTTAAGACTTTCGCCATATACCCCTCGGACCGTGCTTGGGTTTCAAGGCAAAGCGTAGCAATTTTTCTTTTGTTTTTCTTTTTCTATTTGTTTTTCTTTTTCACTTCTTTTTATTTTAGAAGACTCATTGGCCTTCTTTTCATGGGGGTCCTTAACCTATTAAAGGTGGTCAACAAAACTAGGTTAGGCTTTTGCAAGATTTATGAGGCTAGATAGTTTCGACTACATTTGAAACGATGTGCAGTGTGTAGTTGTTAGCTAAGTGGAAGACAAAGTTAAAGAAAGCAACAATAATTCAACTGATCATCCACTCAATTAGGCATGAAACTAATCTAACATCAACAAAATTGGACAATGGTTCCTTCTCCAAAGCTTTGTTAATTAGGCGAGAACCTGAAAAAATGGGTGTAATTTTAAGCGAAATTGTAAGTTCTATGATATGTATAAAAGAATATGACTATATTTTGGCTTTACAAAAATAAGCGTGACTTCACAACCAAAACAAACATCAAGCCCTTGAGCAAAACAAAATGGACTTGCTCAAAATAGTAATAAAGCTTATAAATGTAAAGTACTTCCTTCGCTAACTCTCCCCAACCAAAATGCATTGTCCTCAATGGGGCTCCAGATTGAAAGTTAGAGAGAGAAGGAGTGCTACCCTCGATGGTGAAGCGTTGGTGGGGATGTCATCTGCCTAGAGCAGGTTAAATTGTTGATGAAGCTGGAGGAGAAGTCTGCTTTGCTCTTAGCATGTCGATGAAGTTGTAGGGTCTTGGGTGGGTGGGCAACATTTGGAGGATGATGCGAAGAGGGCTGGCGGTGCGTGGAGAGATAGGAGGTAGGCCCAGGTGACTTTGAATTTGAACGAGGATGGCGTGGTTCTGTGCAATGGCGGTCTCTGTGCGTGTCATCCTCTCAGTTAAAGTTGTGTGGGCAGCTGCAAAAGATGCTGATGTAGCTGAGAAGTTGCGGACTGCATCCATAATAGTGAGAAAATCCTGAGTGGATATGGAGATATGATGTGGTGGTGGCGCTGATGTACTATGTCAAGCGCAGGGTGGGCTTGCCCCGGAGTGCGAGAGGATGCCTACGATGTAGGTAATGGAGCAGTGACTCCTTGAGCTACGGATGGTGCAATCTAGGGCTCCTCAGTATCCTTTGCAGGATGGTCAGAAGCTGGTTATGTCCTCAGCTATGTCACGAGGTGGGAGGTCGCGAGCACGGGCGGCGTACCACCTATCAACGTAGAATGGCCTCCTGATCGGTGGCGCTCTAATCGGGCTCGATGGAAAACCCATATGCTGCAACACGGCATAGTAGCCTCGGGAGCAGGAGGGTATGGACTCCAGCACAGGAGTCGGGTTCTGTGGTGGACCTTGTCCTCAAAGAATTAGTGGAACAAGGAGGTCATGAAAGCTCGTTAAGGCTGAACAAAAAACCTTTCGGATATCAATATAGAGCCTCCGCAGCGCTCCTCTCAGCATGCGATATGTTGGAGTGGGAAAAGGTTGAAGCTGATATATGGTCAATAAGGAGCATACTTTCGGGGGAGTTGTGTCGAAAAGGATAGATCTCTTGTGGCGTCTCTAGATAATGTTGAACCGGCTCCGAGGTGAGGGGTGGGGCCATAGTCTATAGTCAATCGAGTTGGCTAGGACTATTGGGAAGTTGAATGCAGCTGCAATGTCGGTGGCCCGAAGTGTGCCCTCACGACCATCAATGGAGAAGTGGATGGCAGTAGGATGGGGGACTCGCCTGGATGTCATAGTATGGTAGAACTCAATGACCACTCGAGGGTAGAAAAACCGGCATAGGGTCATAAAAGGCTCCAAGGAGTACCGTTGCATGAGCCTCATGGAATCTCTGACTTTCGGGATTGGTAATTTGGGGAAAATCATAATGGTTCTTTGTGCACTTCCTTAGTGCTGATACGAATTGCACATGTGGGGCGCAATGGAAGATGGGATGCCGGATAGTAGAAGCATGAGATCGTCCAGGAAATGTCATCAGTTGGTCATGAATGGAGGTGGATAATGGGATCTTGGGGCTGAGGTGGATTACCACTGAGCGAAGTCAGAGCCACTCTTTGGAGTGGGGCCTTCGGGATGGCCACGGGTGAGTAGGAGATGAAGATAAGCCCAACCGTGTATCATACATGCGGGGCGAAGCCGAACGGGGCATGAGACGTGCGGAGGTTTGTGCGAGAAGGGTGCCACTGTCTTGTGGCGGGGCGTTAGGACGGGTGGGGCGCGAGAGGGGAGAAGGAGGCCGAGGGCAGAGGCGGGACGAGGGGAGAGGAAGGCTACACCATAGGCCTGTAGTTGTGCCCTCCGCGGGTCCTAGCCATACTTAGATGTTTAGATTAGAGAGGGGATGGAGGAGGTGAAGTGGGGAGGTTTTCTTCTCAAGGAGCAGTGAAATGAAATGGAATGAGGTGTGGTGGGGTTAGTTTATATAAAGAGGTTAGGGAAGGTGAAAAGGCTAACCCATTTAGTGTCCATAAATGGGCAATAGAAACTAGGTTAAAAAAAAACTGGGGAAAAATAAATTAAGTTACAGGAATCGAGAGGTCAAGGAAGGTGAGCAATGGAGGAGCGAAAGACGAGGCAATAGAATTTTGCTTGATTTGTGAAATTTTGCAATGCTAAAATTTCGCACTCTGTGAAATTCAACTCCCTCAGCTGCAACACTTTCAAAATAGAAAACCAAAAATTATGATAATGTGCATATGAGAATGAGAAAAATTACTAAGAAAATTAAGCTAAGATTGAGGAAATTATATAAAAAAACTTAAAGTAGGAGAAACAAAAATTCAACAAACTTTGGAGTGGTTTCTGAGTCTCTTAGAAACCACGCCTACTCAAGCTCTTTTTAAGTTTCCAAGGAGGATCAAGGAGGATCTCCTCATATGTAGCTATGGCTTTATCTTGCATAGGGCACAGCCTCTACCGTGACCTTCAATACCTGTATCCCCTTGGGGTGAGGCGGGTCTAAATCCATTAGGATGAACTTGATGGATGATGAATGGACCAGTCCATCTTGACTTGAGCTTGCTCGAGAAGAGGTGGAGCTTCGAATCATACAGTAATACTTAGTCCCCATGCTTGAAAGTTTTTCGGGCTATTATTTGATCATGCCATTTCTTCAATCTGTCTTTTGCAATTTTGGAGTTCAAGTAGGCATCGTTTATGGTCTTCGATTCATTGATATCGAGAGGACCCTTTTAGGCGGCTCTTTAAAATCCAGGTTTAGCTTTTTGATTGCCCACTATGCCATATATTCAATCTCCACACGCAGGTGGCATACTTTGCCATAGACTAGGCGATACGACGACATTCCAAGAATGGTCTTGAAGGCACATTACGTATGCTACGGGTAGTCCGAGTTTAAAGACGGTATTTCTTATTGGAGTTCACCACTTTCATCAATATGTTCTTGATTTCCTTGTTAGCGAGCTCAACTTGACCACTAGTCGGAGGATGCTAAGGGGTGGCCACTTTGTGCTTTACACCATATTTAGCTAGTAGGTTCTCAAAAGGTTTGTTGCAAAAGTGTGAACCTCCATCACTGATTATGCCTTTGGGGACCCGAAATCTTGAAAAGATGTTTTCCTTCAAGAATTTCAATACAACCTTGTGGTCCGCTACTCTTCATGGAATTGCTTCAACCCACTTAGACACATAGTCAACCCCCACCATTATGTATATGTATCCAAAGGAAACTGGAAATGGCCCCATAAAGTTGATGCCCAAACATCAAATAAATCAACTACTAAAATTGGGTTTAGGGGCATCATGTGATGACGAGAGATCTTCCCTAGTCTTTGGCATTTTTCGCATGCACGACATACGTTGTGGGCATCCTTGAAGAGAGAAGGCCAATAGAACCCAGATTGGAGCACCTTGTAGCGGTCTTAAAGAAGCAAATGACCTCACATGCGCTCATGGTAGTGGTAGTATTCCTTATTGTTCTTCCCCCGAAGCACACATCTTCTAGTGTTATCTTATGATAGCAATATTTGAACAAGAATGGCTCTTCCCAATAGTAGGAATGAATCTTTGCAAGAACTTCTATCTTGTACCTTCAGATCAGCTGGTAATTCTCCGAGTTGCGAGGGTGTGATGTGAGCGCCTGTGGGGCATTTTTAAAGTAGCGAGGGACTCCTCAGGAAACTCATCATTAAACCTCAAAAGGTAACTGCCAATTGGGGGCCCTCACTATTAGTGCAGTGGTCAAGTAAGCTTTGAGCTCCTCAAAGCTCCTTTAGCACTCATCATCCCATCTGAGCTTGGCGTCCTTTTGACGTTTATTAAAAGATGTTGTAATTTTAAGTCCTTGATGAACCTCCTATAGAAACCTGCATGCCCAAGGAATTGCCTCATTGTTTTCACATTTGTGGGAGAAGGGAGTTTGGAAATTAGCTTAATTTTTGCCTTGTCAACCTCAATTCCTTGGTTGGATATGATATGCCCGAGCACAATTTCTTGGTGGACCATAAAATGGCATTTTTCCCAGTACAACACTAAATTTTTCTCAATGCACCTGTGCAGGACAGTTTTGAAGTTGATCAAGCATTCTTCAAAGCTCCTCCATATCTTGTAATGTAGATCATGTGAATGACCTCATAATCAATTCCTTAAATCCATGAAGATACTAAGCATGCATCTTTGGAATGTAGCGAGGGTATTACACATGGTCAAGGCATTCTTTTATAAGCACCAGTCCCGAATGGGCCAATTGAAAGTGGTCTTTTCTTGGTCCTCTACAGCAATTTCAATCTGGAAGTACCCTGAATAGCCATCCAAAAAGCAGTAAAGGGGGTGCCTTGAAATTCTCTCGTGGAGCTGATACACAAAAGGTAATGGGAAGTGATTTTTTCTTGTCACTTCATTCAACCTCCTATAATCAATGCATACCCTCCAACCTGTAGTAAGGCGGGTGGGCACCTCCTCCTTTCTCGTTGCGGATAATGGTGACCCCAGATTTTTTAGGCATAACCTGAGTTAGACTCACCCAGGTGCTATCGGATATGGGGTATATGATACCATCTTGTAACAAATTCAGAACTTCTGCATGTACTACTTCCTGTATGTAAGGATTCAATCTTCGCTGTGGTTACCTGATTGATCTCGCTTCTTCTTCTAAATAGATGTGGTGTGTGCAAACCAAAGGGTTAATTCCCTTCAAATAAGAGATTTTCCACCCAATAGCCTGCTTGTTCTCCTTGAGGATATCCAACAGACTGTTTTCCTGTGAAGCATTGAGTAGGGAGGATATAACAACTGGACATTGCACATTTTCTTCTAAGTACGCATACTTTAATTCTGATGAGGTTGAGATCCAACTTTTTGAGGCTCATTAGGACTCCTTCCTGTCCAGTAAAGGTAGAATTTCTTCTTTTTCTCTATAGCCCGTATACGATTACCGCAGTTTGGGTTCCTTGCGAGGTCTTGAACAATCGAATAACTCCTCGGTCGGCCTCCACGCAATTCTTTGCTACTCGGCTGTTTTTCCAGAATACTGTTAATTATGCAAACCTCCTCTAAACCCTCTTCCATTGGTTGCATATGCTTTTTGCTCAAGTGGAAGATATTGAGCTCCAAAGTCATGTTCCCGAATGTAAGTTGCATAACTCCATTTTGGCGATTGATGATCGCATTAGAGGTGGCTAAGAATGGTCTTCCAAGGATTATAGGCACATAATTAGCTCCCACTAAAACTGGCTCTGTATCAAGCATAACAAAATCTACAGGATAGTAGAATTTGTCCACTTGTATCAACACATCCTCCACAGTGCCCTTCGGGATTCTTATGGATCTATCTGCTAAGGACAATGTGATGGTGGTGGGCTTAAGCTCTCCCAAACCCAGATACTTGTACACTAAATAAGGGAGCAGGTTGACACTGGCTCCCAAGTATAGCAATGCCTTTTCTACACAAGTTCCCCCGATGTTAACCTAGATGGTAGGACAACCCGGGTCTTTGTATTTCATTGGAGTCTTGCACTGAATAACGACACTGACTTGTTATGTCAGGAAGGCCTTCTTATCAACATTTAACCCTCTCTTTACTGTGCACAGGTCCTTTAAATTTTTTGCATAAGTTGGAACCTATTTGATCATGTCTAGCAGGATTTTGACTTTCATCTACCTTAACACTTATAGAATCTCAGCCTGGTTGATGGCCTTCTTCTTGGTTTTTAGTGCTTGAGGAAAAGGTGGAGGTGTGCTATTCTTCACTGCATCTTCTTTATTCACAATTTTCTCTAGATCATCTTCCTTTTCCTCTTTGCCTAATTCTGCTGGTTTGGGTGGCTGCTCGACCTCCTTTCCACTTCTCCAAAGTGATCACTGTTTGACAAGTCATCCACAGAAGTTGGCTCATTGAAAGCTCGATTCATGCACTCCCAAGTTAGGGCTATGTATGAGAGGGGAACTTTCCTTTTTCTTGCACCTGTTGCTGGTTTGTCAACCTAGAAATCGAATACTACAGATTATCAAATTTTTGGGCAAGATCAGACTGCAGGTTCTCAATCTTTTTGTTCAGTGTGCTCTCTATTGTATCAATCCTTTGGTTAGCTTGAGTATTTACTGCCTTATGTTCTTCTACAAAACTGCCCACCACTTTGCTCAAATTCATTATAGCTTGCTCAATCGGAGATAAGGATGGTGGCTACTGTGGTTGAGATGAAGAACCATATTGCTATTGTGCACCAGGGGGTACATATGTTGGTTTTGGTTTCCAGGAGGAGGACAGGATGGTTCCTCCAATTGGGATTATATGTGTTGTTGTATGAGGCATTGATTGGTGCTTTGTATTAGCCTGACATTTTCTTGTTCATTCTCGTCTCTCCCTCATTGGAAGGAAGGAGTTAGACAATACTCTCCTTAGGTGTCAGTGGCGACAAATAAAGCCCAATCGAGGTTGGGTTGCATAGGTGTCTCAGTCACTGCTCGCACCTCGTGTTGATTTCTCATTTCAAGCTCTTCCAACCTTCTTGATAAGGTGGATAGCTTTGCCTTCATTTCCATGTCCTCCGTGAGGGAATACATGCCTCCCTTCGAGCTGGATGTGAGCCTCGTCCTCTCTACTTCTCTCAGGTTTGGTTCATCCCAAGCTTTTGATGTTTTGGCTACATAGTTTAGGAAGTCCATGGCTTCTTCCGAATTCTTGCTCATGAAGTCCCCTCCACACATAGTCTCTAATAATTGTTTCATAGTAGGGGACATTCCCTCATAAAAATGATTGCGGCATCCATGTCAATGCCATGGTGAGGACCGGGCATTGATGGTTTCAAAGTACTGCCTTTCAGTCTTTAGTACAGAATTCCTGTTTCATGGGGCTGCGAAGGATTAATAATCACGCCTCCTTAATTTATTTGAATTCTATGTGTGGAGAAAATTTTCTTTAAGAACTCAGCTTGCATTTCTGTCTAATTCCGAATGGTCCTTGGCCTCAGAGAATTAAGCCAAATCTTGGCCTTATCCTTTAGAGTCAGAGGAAAGAACTTCAGCCTCATCAGATCCATATTGGAAGCATCCTCTTTGAAGGTGTTGCAGACTTCCTCAAATTATCGGATGTGTGAATAGGGGTTCTCACTCTCCATACCATGGAAAGTGGGGAGTAGAGGCACAATGTAAGGTCTGACAATCATGTCCTCTGGTGGGGGCACAATAAATGAGGGTGCACTCACCTTGGGGATGTGTAGTCCCTCATGGACCTATATATGCATTGGGATTCCTTTGTATCCTTGTTGTTTCTGGCTACATTTCCTCGAATTGGAGGCTATCGATCACTCTTCAGAAACACTTCATAGCATTGTTCTTGTAGGAACCTTGATCCTTTCAACACACTTTCTTTGTGTTCCTATCCCAATGGTGCATAAACTCCTATGAAAACAACACAAAACACAGCAAGAAACAAAAACCAGGCTACCATAAAGGTAACTGTCAACTAAGATAATAAAAAATAAAATAAAATTGTATATGGACAGTATAAAATTGAATAAACCTAATAGTGAATTGCTAAGAGAAATAAAAGAAAAGATAAAAAGGGTTGAAAGTTCACCAATACTTGTGATGTGGATCACAAGTTCAACAACTCATCACTTGCACTAAGGCACCATCCCCGACAACGGCGCCATTTGATTACTGTTGCAAGTAGGTTGGTCCGGAATCAACAAGATTTATAAACCTAAACCTTTTAGTGTCGTAGCATGCTACTGCGGTATAGTGGCTATAGGGTCGAACACAGGGATGGGTTTTCTTCATGGAAGAGGAGAGAGGAGAGAGAGAGAGAGAGAGGAGAGAGAGAGCGAGTGCTGATCAGTTCTTCAAAATGGTGAGATTCAGAGTTGGATTTTAGGGTTTTGTAAAAACGGTGGGTTTCAATGGTTGGAAGCTGAAAACAAGGTGAAAGAAAAATATAAAACTCCTTGAAGCATTGGGTCCCTTTGGGTTTGAAATCTAAAAGGTAGCGAGGGTCCTCTAGTCCCTTTCCTCGCATTGGGGAGGATGACCTATAGTCATTTCCCGATCCGAATCTTCATTTGACACTAAAAACTGAACCCTAATAATTTTCCTTTTGAGATATAACATTTATTAGACATAAATGCTCCAATTAGTTTAAATTCATCACCTTGATCTACACTTTACAGTAACAAATAAGTAACATTAATGAATCTGTGGATCTAGCAATAAGCATCCATATTGAACCCTAAAGATTGCCAGTACTTTAATTCGATCAAGGCACGTCAAGGGATTTAAGCTGAAGTGAGATAGAAACATAAATGGTAATAAATGCTTACGTTAAAAACATGAGAACCAACAGTTTACCTCAAATTCAAAACCTAGTATCCCTCATCTTCAAGGATAAAGAGGGTTTAGCCAACCATCCTCTGAGTTGTCATTCTCAGGGGGTGTTTGGTAGGCGAGAAAATGGGAGAAAATGGGAGAAAATGTGACGCCCCAATCCCGGGGGTCCCGTTGACCACCAGTCAACCCGCGGAATACCTTTGTCTCATGCTAAGAGACCCATACAAGAGTAAAATGGCCATATTGGCCCATACATCCATACTCACCAAAATGTATATTTTATATAAAAAATTACAATTTTTATTACAAATTATCGAGCTGGGTCTTACTTGAATTTTTACAAATACAATAAGGCCATACTAGGCCATTTCTTCGCCTCTATGGCATCGGATGTGTCCCATCCCTAGGTGTGTCTTTTGGTACCTGAAATAAATATATTCCCTCGACAGGGTGAGCAATGCCCAATAGTGGAATTTTCCTACTTGGGTTACTCCCCACCTAAGTGCTCATGCAATGCTTTTACAGATTCAAATTCACAATCCATACAAACCATGTTAATATACTAAGCATGCATATATTAACAAAACTTACACATGTTATTCATTCATTTCAATGAAACAAAATTAGCTCACATGAGCTAATATACAATCCGGCAATTTATCTTGGACTGCCCACAAAAACACAATCAACATGTTATTCACTCATGGAAATAACACAACATCGCACAAACCACACAAATAGTCCGTGGACTGTCAAAAAACCACTTTAGGGATTTCTTCACTTGGTCCAAATCTTTTGGAACCGAGAACACGACCATCCAGGCCTTAACAAATCCCCGTCCATTCAAATGGTCCTTAGCCAAAGAGTAAAAACAAGTAGGAGAAAAACCTTACCTTCCGGAGTTTGTCGAAACTCCCCAAAACCGGTACCCATGCGTAGCCCTTGCAGTGGGAAGCAACTTTGCTTCTTGCCTCGTAGAGCCAAGCGGTCCGATCAGGGAATTCAGAGAAGGTGAAACACTACATCTAAAATCCTCTCTTTTCTTTTCTCTTTCTCGTTTGGTCTTTCTCTCTCTTCCCTTTTCCCTCCCAAGCCAAGATTGGTGCTAGATTGAGGTCGAAAAAGTCTCTGTACACTGTCACATTTCCCATTGGCTCTTAGGATTATATCACTTATCCATCTAGCACGATTTATGCCATGGGTGCATTTGTCACTCATGGGCCCCACTTGAGCTCATGTTTGACCCATTCTGCCCAAGACACGTGGCACCTCTTGAGCCACTCATAAAGTGTCAAGTGTTCTGCACTCCTCTACGTACCTCGAAAAACGTGAAATTCCGACTGTCTCGGAATTATACTGAATTCAACATGGTAGCTAGATCTCACGAGACAATTCCAATGATGAAGTCCGTTTTGTCATCCGAGATCTAGAAAAATTCCGGATTTTGATCGAAATTACCATTTTGCCCTTTTTCAGAAAATTAGATTTTATCGGGGTTTCACATAAAATGAGAGAAAAGGAAAGAAGCGGGAAACTCCCGCCCAGGCTCTCTGTATTAAATGTAGAATGAAAAAGTTGTCTTTACATTGAGTACACATGGGCTTATATAGCCCCAAATCAAGCAAAATTACCAAAATACATGGAATACCACTATTACATGAAGGGTATTTTAGGAAAAACCATAAAGGTCAAGCCTTGAGGGTCAAGCGGTAAAAAATGTGGGACGGGTTACGAAAGTGCAACTGCGAAATTACACGAGCTATGAAATTTTCTCAACCACTGCAAAATTTACAACGATTGCCCGTTTTCTTTGTTTTTATATTTTTCCTCTGGTTTCTAATATGCAATACTGAGTTCAACTCGGATTCTTCGTGCTTGAGTTGACTCAATAATTTTTGCGAGATTAGCTTCCAAAAACTACAAAAATAGCCACAAAATGCGATCAGTAGTATAGCCGGGACCTTAATGTGCAAATCGGGTTAATTAAGCTGATTAGTACACAAAAAGTGCTCAAAACCCCCAATAAACAGGGTTCAAAATAGCATTATTTGGGCAATAATCAACAAGTGATTAATGCAAGGTAGGATATTCAATGAAAGCAATATAAACATCATTCAATATTAGGAATAAAATCAATCCATCGTTTTTAGCATCGATGACATAAAAACCCTAGAATCTGAATTAAAACATCTTGAGATAATACAAGGAAAACAAAAGAAAAAGAAAGAGAAAACTTAGGGTTGCAGATAGGTTGTCGTTGTCTTGTAATCTCTTGTATGGCTTCGCCTCTAAGGCTAGTCTCAATCCTGAGACTTCTCCCTAGGAGCCACTAGGGTTTTCTCCGCTTGTTAAAGAACCCCTCTGTATTTCTCCCCATCGTCTCTCTTTGTGTTATATAGTCCTGGGTTAGATGATCAAAGAGTGCCTCCCACCACCTCCTCTTTATCATCCTTATCGCAAGCTAAGGCTTCCCTTTTATTGAATGTGTGATGGGCTACATGGATGGGCCTCAAAGACATCAAGGCATGAGGAATGGTGCCTAGGCATGAGTTTTTGACATTAAGGCTTGAGATTGATGCCTAGGCATGAGTTTTTGACATCAAGGCTTGAGATTGACGCTTGGACATTAGTTTGGCATGTGGGATGACACTTAGGCGTCAGATTGAGCTTGGGATGATGCTTAGGCGTCATCTTATTCTCTAGTTGGCGCTGGGAGCTGGAGCTGGCTCCTGGTTGGTGCTGGCGCCATGTTGGCTCACAGGTTGCCGCCTCGGTGCGGATTTGGCTGTAGTTGGCGCAGGTGCGCGGGTGGCTCTGGTTGGTGCCTAGGGGTGCCAGAGGCCTTCTCCAGGCTACACTCGAGCACCTTTGGTCATATTTTTAGCTCACCTTGTTTCATCTTCTCAAAAATGTGCAATTTGGGTACTCATTGTCATTCTTTATGCTCTGACCTCATTTAATGTCTTTCGACTCATTCTCAAATTCTTAACCATCCAAATGCATACACGATAAAACCATGAAACCGGCGGGACGTTAGAGCAGCTAATGTATCTGATAAAACCATGCTAAAAAATAGCGAGCTCGGGATAAAATGAGTATAAGTATGCTCATCAAAAAGCGACCCCTACGTGATTTCTAGGGTTGTTGGCGGTTAGAGTTGAAGTTTCTTCGCCTTACGGCGTTTAGACAGATCGAGCTACATCACCATTCCTTCATTACTTCCTGATGTTTTCTATTAGAGTTTACTTTGTTTTTAGATTTATTATGTTTTAGTTTTGTTTTCTAGGGCTACGATGCAACTTGGGGTATGAACCCTAATTAGGGTTTGGATTATGTAACCTTTCAGCATAATAGTAAATATATATTTTGATGTTTTTCATTCTATTCTTAATTCTTGTAATTTCTTGAGCACCTTTTGCATGTTTTCACAGTGAGCCTGAGTATGAGAAGAGATGGGGAGATGGGATCAGGGACGTTAGACCATGTGATGACCATAGGCAAGAGATTCTTATGGTTCACATGTGGTCATTGAGATTAGCTATACATAATGCTTCCTGAGACCAAGGGCTTGAGGTTGAGAAGAAATAGCCGAGTCTCAAGGATAGGTTGTTGGTACTTGAGAGAGACCAATGATAGGTTAGGATAATTGACCTTCAAAATATAACTATGGGATTTTGGATTTCACCAAACCCGAACTAGGGGGATTATCTCTGGTGAACTCAAAAACCTTAGTTTTATCTCCATAGTTAATCATTTTTCATAATTAGGTTAATTAAGTAAAATCATCATATTTGGTAACCCAAACATTATTAGGGTTAGACTAGGTTAGTAATCAATAGCTAGTTCCCTGTGGCTTTGACATCCTGTACTTCATTGAGTCCACTCTATTACTTGTACGATCTGTATACTTGCAATGAAACTGTGTATAAAAATGCCTAAAAAAAGGCCTTGGGGTTCCACTTTATTAGGGATCACTTCCTAAGGTAACTTGAGCAATTGTAGAATCTCGTAGTTAGGTGAATGGGATTCCACATATGGTTGATCTCCTAAACCTCAATAAGATGGTCCTCTTTTAGATTTGGATTAGGCTTGATGTCCCTACGGGTATGGTGAAGGCAACTTTCACCATTTAAATAATGTTTTAGGCTCCTTAGGTTCTTTTAGATCTTGGAAAGAAGATAACTATTCATTGAAGGTAGGTGAAGGATGAAATCGACAATAATCCGACGTATCTACTACGATTACCAAGTGTCAAGCAAAATATATGACCTAGGATGGGAAATTCCTTCAAGGGTTTTTAGAGGAGTCTAGCGACATAACAAACGCCTTGGGATTAACCACTAGACGTATTACAATCGTCCTAAACAAGTTCAACTAATTAAAGCGCTCACCTTTTAGATTAAGATACATTTTCCTTCATTACCTTTGGATGTGAGCCCTAAATCCTCATCTACCCAAGAAAGGGGTTATTCACGCATGATGGGGTTGGAAACAACCATGTCACAAATAGAAATCCCAACCATTCAAAAATAAAATAAAATAAAAATGCAAGTTTTATTGAAGGATTGAAAGAAAATATAAAAAGTGTCGTAAGCCAAGGTTGATCCAAGCTAATCCAAACTTTATTCATTTTTCTTGCCATAGCCTCTATATAAAAGGATAAAATACATCTTGGGAGATGACATGTTATAAGATCCACATACCCTTTACATATCGAAAATAGGGTTAAAAATGGGAAGAAATTGAGGAAAAGACAAAACTAGGCGAATCTGGGCATTTTTGCTTCACCTAGGTGGCAAAACAAAATTTGGCAGAGAGGTTCGCTCTGCCTCTTTGATAGTGCGAAATTACTCATATGGCTGAGAGGTTCGCTCTACCCTTTATGTTATTAATGATAATAATTAACTACTATTTAAAAGACATATAGTGAAAAAATATAAAAAATGCAGATGTTTTTCTTTTTTTGCTTGTATGAAATAGAGGGAGAATAAAGTTTCCTACAAATGTAAATGATTAGATGAATATAAGAAAACATGTCAAATGACAAAAATTGTGTTGAAAAAATGTAGGTAGTGTAAAATAATTAAATATAAGAGAAATTTATTTATTTCAAATATTATGATAGAGTTCACATTAGAACCATTTGAAATAGGTTATTACAAGTTGAACTTGATTATATTTGAAAAGTTAAGAAATTATGAGCACTAATATTTAAAATATAAAATCATCAAATATGGTGAATAAACTTCCATTTTAATGATAACCACTCAAAAAGAGCATTTTTACACACTTAATTATTTCATATTAAAACCCGTTTTGTGCTAAGTTGTCATACTTAACCGATTATGAGCATTGCCAAGTTTGTAACCTTATTACTAATGTTTTTCTCGAGTTTTGGTGTGTTTATAGGCCTTCTAAGGTACTTTTTTGGCCCTTGGAAAGGATGAGGTTAAGAATTGAGGTCTTCTTGGGATCTCTAGTTCAAGCTTTGGCTCAGGAAGAGATGAATAAGTTTGACAACTGAAACATGTTGACAGAGGATGAGTTGGGAGTGAATTTCCTCTACTGTAAGGGTAGATCAAAATTCGTCTCTTAGAAGAAGGGGATAGAAACCTTTAGTCAAATTTCACTCTAACTCCTAGGCGAAGCAAAAATGCCCAGATTCGTACAATAAGGAATGTTTTTTATTCTAATCCGATGATTAAGCCTTATTTTCATATGTAAAAGAGTTTGATCATTGCTTACCTTAAAGGCCCCAGTGTAATTTCATCCCTTATTTACAACTAAGGTTGATCAAAATAAATTTATCATTGTCTTTCATTTAATCCATTGTAGGACATTGTTCTTCAAGCTTTCAATAAAATTTTCAATTTTTATGTCATTCTTTGTCTATGCTTTGGATGTGTTCACACATTATGGATGCATAAAACACCACCATGAGTGAGTAGACCCTCCAATCTCGGTGTTTCGTGGATCCAAGCCTCCCACAATGATGCCCAAAAGGGATAAAATGGGCTTAATAACAAAGGTATGAATTATTTTCCTAGTGAATGCCTTTAGGTAGGTGTTCAGCAGAGTTTGGCCAAACCAAGAGATGGTGGCCAAAGTTGGACCCCTCAAACTATCTTGGAAGAGTTTCTCACCTTAGACCATTTAGTTCTTTTGATACTTAGGAAATTCAATAGGTATGTCGGATAGTTGTTGAACTAATCCTTCATCCAGCATGCACGATCGATTATTTCTTGTCGGGAGTCTGAAAGAGCCTAGGTGAGACCCTACAAGCCACCTTCACATGGTTAACAAATCTATCCTAACTATAGAACTTGCACTTAATCTAAAATCAAATAAGACGATCACCTTAGTATGTGAGTGGATATAAGTTGTCTCATTATTCACTAATTTGGGAACCCAAATTACCCCTTAAATCATCATTAGTGTGTTGAATTGGGTGAGCAAGTCCCTAGGTCTTTTAATTATTGAGTTAATTCTTTTAATCAACACACTCTCAACCCCCATATTTTATAAAATAGTTTTAAGACTTAGGGATGAAACAAAGCTAGAACCCACAAGTTACATTATGTGAAAATCCATCTCAGTGGATAATCCTAGAAGCACTATACCTACAAGTAGCTTTGACTACTCTAGGTTTGTAATAGGAATATAAATTTTATGATTTCCCACTTACCTACACATTACTTAGGTGTGCAACGAATCAGTTGAGTACATGGAAGTCCATTCAATTGTGTTTCTTACACAAAAAAAAAAAAAAGGACTATCATACAAATTTTAGCCATTCATAGAAAATATGAGATCTTTTACAATAAACCATAAAACCATTATGGATCTAATTAGGAAAAGAGAAAAAATATATATATAATCATAAATAATAAACACACTTATATATATGGAAATATAAAGCTAGCTTTATTTAAAACCAAACCTAAAGGAGTATACATTGACTCCATAGTTTTAGTAGCATGTCTCTAAAAAAAGAAGGCTAAAATAGAAAGCACATTACTTGATGTAATGATTTAATTGTGTTTGAAAACTTAAAATATAGACTTTAAGGAAAGATAACATAGGACTTCAAATATTCTTCAACTCATTGAGCACATCAGTGACTTTTTCAGCATTCAGAGGCTTCACATAGCAAGCATTTAGGCCAGACTTCATGAGAAACTGTATCTACGAATCGTGGTTCTGAGATGTCACTCGACTATCATGCTTGTAACACCCCATTGAGCGAGATTTGCTTAGTTGCCTATTAAAGTATTGTAGTTTGAGATCACATAAGAAATCGGCTAAGGTAGTATAATGTTTATAATTTAGGAACAATTATTCATAGAAACATTGGGCAATTGGGTTCCTTAGAAGTAATACTTTTTTTTTCCTAAATTAGAACATAAAATTAGGTCAGAAATTTGGTTTTTAAATGTTTTTAAACAACAATGAGATGATGCTCTCCTACCTCTGGAGGATAACACCATTTTAGTCTTTACTTTTTTCATATATTTTATTACACACTCTTCAACAAACAATTCAAAACATATTTTTAAGAACTTACTTCAATTCCATCCATAATAGGCATTTCGAGATCTGTAAGGATGAGATCAAAAGATGTGCCTGAGAGGAATAGGTCAACGGCTTCTTTACCATTTGCTGCAAGTTGGACTTCAGTTCCAAATTTAGTCATCATTACCTTATGGATTTTTTGAATAAGAAGATCATCCTCTACAATGAGAACATAGATCTTCTTTTCGGTATCAATGATTTCATGGTCTTTGAGGTTGATGTGACATTTCCAAATCCCATTTTTTCCTGCATAGACAAACCAATTATTGCACACAATCTTAGTATGGAAAACATATTGTTTTTTTAGAAATAAATACAATAATTTCTACACAAAATATACATAAATCTCTTAAAGTGGATAGAAAAGTAGTGAAATAATCTTGTTAAGCTCTTTAATAAATAAATAAAAATTATAATCATGGTACCAACTTGAAAAAACTCAATATTCATGCATTAAATCAAAGGAGTGAAATTATGATGACTTGAATCAAAACACAAAAGAATTTATAACAAGAATAGAAGTGGAACAAAACTTAAGATGTCTCCTTATTAGTAAAAACCAAATTTATCACCTGAATTTCTTGGCAAAGACAACACTTATCATAAGGAAGAGTTTGAATGAACAATGAAACTAATTTGCTTGGTGCTCAAAATCAGTGCTTGAGGTTTAATATATAGGGGATAAAAAGAAATTCTCGAGGATATATTTAAGACAAAATCCATTAAGATACGCAATTTGTCGTTTAGCTTCTCTTGGTTTTACTTGAAATTATTATTGTTGCATTGATTAAATGCAAACAGAAATAAAGAATATTTTAAAGGTGTTGACAAAATTTAACTGTCTTTTTTTATTTAGCTGCAAAATTATAATCTCAAGATACTAATGGCTTTACTAAAATCTGCTTTTGGATTTGGACATATTGATTAGTGCCCAAAAAGTGCTATTTTGAACCCTATTTATTATAGGTTTTGAGTGCTTTTTGTGTACTAATCATTATGATCTGCCAATTACACATTAAGGTCCCTATTATCCTCTTGATCGCATTTTGTGGCAAAATTTTGATTTTGCAAACTAATAGTGCCAAAATTATTAGTCGATCCAAGCATAGGAGAATTGAGTCAAAGCTTAGCATTGTTACGGATCGAGAACCGGAAGGAAGAAGAGCAGAAAATGCAAGAAAAATGGAGCATTAATTTTTAGTGCAAGCCTTTGTGCATCCTGCGAGCACTGTTCCTCCAGCAGCCTGTTCTCCTGCATTTCACGCCTCAGTTTTTTTGTTACATTTTTTTGTTTCTTCCTATTTTAACCCTTGTAATAGCTTTTGTTTTGTTTTTTTTTTTGGTAATTTCATATACACTGAGCACTTATATAAGCCTCAGTCTGTACAAACTGAACTTCACTTCACGTCGGCAATAGACAGGGGCGGCAGTTTCGCCGCTGCTTCCTCCTTTCTCCACTTTCTTTCATTTTCTTTTCCATTTTCTCGGCTGCCAAACACTCCTCTGAGGATGACAACTCAGAGGATGGTTGGCTAGACCTCTTCCTCCTTGAAGAGGAGGGCTGCTGGCTAGGATTTGAGGTAAACTAACGGTCCTCTGTTTTTTTTTACGCACACATTTATGGGCATTTGTGCTCCTGTTTCTCACCTTAGGTTAAAATCTCTTAAGCATGCTCTCCTTAATGTGTATTTGGCAAGCTTTTTGGGTTCAGTGGATACTTTCATTAGATCCACTGATGCCTAGTTAGTTATCTCCTATTAGTTATTGTGGGGTAGGGTTTTTGAGATGTGTTTTCCTTTCTTTAGGGACATTTACCTAATAAAATGCCATCTTTCAAAAGGGAAAATCATAGGGTTTAGTTTTCAAGCTGATGAAGATCAGGTTCGAGAAGTGACTATATGTCATCCTCCCCCAGCGAGGAAAAAAAGCCCGAGGGACATGTTGGTTTGTAAAACCTAAACCGGTGGCTGACATAGGGGTTATTTACATTTTTTTTTTCTTATTTTATTTTCAGCTGTAGACAACAAGTCCTGTTTTTACAAAACAGCAAAATCCAAATTGAAATTCACCATTTTTGAGCTAAATAGTAATCATTTGTGCAAAGAAAACCCATCCACATGTTACGACCCTAGACACTTCTCTTTTGCGATAGCTTGACTCTGACAATGGGGAGAAATTTAGGATATAAATATTATTAGTGGGATCACCCTCTTGTAGTACGAATCAAATGGCGCCGTTGCCGGGGATGGTGCCTAAGTGCATTTGATGAACTGTTGAACACTTGTGATCCTCATCACAAGTACTGGTGAATTGCTTTTATATTTCACTATCATTTTCTTTTAATTTCATTTAAAAAAAAAAATTTGTTGCAGGATTGTTTTGTGTTGTCTTGTATTTTGCTTTTCTTTGCGGGAATAAATGTTCAGTGGGCTGAACTAGGAGATCAAATCGATTTTGAGGGGAGAACGTTATAGTGAGTACCACATTGTGGAAACCTAGATCTTACATGTCCATGAGGGATACGAGAAACCTGACCATGGCAAAGTCGACAACGAGTGGAGAGGAATCGAATGAATATAGGTCCATGAGGGACTATAGAAACCGATGGATAAGGAGTTCACCACATGGTAGTGCCACAACCATAGTTGGGAGTCCACAAATTCCTCATGAGACAGATTTTCCACAATATGCACCTCTTGAACCTCCATATTATGCCCCACTTCTCGTGGCTGGCAACCACCAGCCCCACATCCTGTTGAACAAGCCATCACGAACTTGAGCAAACTAGTGGATAATTTCATAGGAGCAAGGGCAGTGGCCCATCCGGGTAATCAGGCCGAGCACGGTTGAGAGCTCATGAGCAAGGTGGATGGTTTCCAAAGCAAAATTGATCAAAAATATGACATCTACCAGAATCCATCTCAAAGCTCACGTCCGGCTTGTTCATCCAAGAGGAAGAGAATCGGAGGAAGTGTGCGAGTGACACTATGGTGGAGGAAGCGATTAATGCCACAACGGCTAAAGAAGGCCTAGTAGAAAATTTTGAATCCTCAAACATTGGTGCTGCTGTCTGCCTATGGGAGAAGAAGGAAGCAATCCCCACATTGACTAAGGAAGCGAGTGGAAGAACCTGAAGACAATTTTACCCACTTATACGGTCGATTTATATCACGCCCTCACTTGCATCACAATCCCAACCCAAAACTCCTGAAGCACCCAGCACAAAGGCCACCCCATCACTGCCTATTTTACAAAGCTTTAGGAAGTTAGTGGCCCTTGTATAAATTTATCTTCATCAAAACTTTGTGATTGCTTATGTTACATGGCATAGTGAATGGTTGGTCTTTGGATTCGGTTTAGAGCACGAACCTCGGCATTTCTAAGCTCGCGGTTCAATGACCTCGAGGCACAGGAAGTGGTTTGGGGGGAGCATAGTCTCCCCCACTTTTTGTTTTCATTTTTTCTTGTCTTATTTTATTTTATCGTATTTTATTTGGATTTCTATAATTTTTCTTCTTAGATTTTCCCTAATTTTTAAGTTAATCTTTGTTCTAGCTTGTTTTTCACTTTTCTGCAATTTTTCTTAATTTTTCTTGTATTAATTTTTTTGCCGGTTTAGTGAAATTCCCAGACGAGAAATGAAGATCGACAAAGCGAGAGGAAGCGATAGAAAATTTCGCAATAATAGTGAAATTTTCGCAATTATAGCAAAAATTTCGCAAACATAGCGAAAATTATAGCGAAATTTCGCTATGTTAGCAAAAATCTATACGGTTGTCCCCCACTAAAAGACAAAATAGTGAGCAGTAAGTCAAGTAAAAAAAATTAAATTGTTTTTTGTATTTATTTTAAATTTATTTTATTATTTTATCAAAAAATGTTATTTTATTTAGTATTTTTATTTATTTAAAAAAATTTATTTTTCATTTTCTTTTATAAAAAAAAATAATAATTGCCTCTCAAAAAATTTTATTTTATTTTATTATATTATTATTATTTTTATTTGCATTATTCTTTATTTTATTTATAAAAAAAAAATTCGCTATTAGTATAGCGAAATTTTCGCCTATGAAATTTCGCTATAGTACTTGAAAATTTTTCCTTCTCCCTCTTGTTTTACCTCCTGATTTTGTTTCGCTCATAACTTTTTCATCCGAACTCCGTTTTAAGCGTTTTTGGTACCGTTGGAAATATTAGAGAGTGAAGAATCTAAATCTAACAATAAATAACACTTTTGAAATTTTTCTGAAAGTGAAATTTTCAAAATGCTCAAACTTGTCACTTTTTTTCTCTCTTTTCTTCTTCTAACTTGTTCATTTGAAGCGAAGCGAATTGAATGGTATCGATGGAAAGCTTGCGAAGTCTCACATCCAACAGCGATCATCTCATCAAAGGAAGGTAACACTTCCTTCCCTAACTTTTAATCCGAGGTCTATTGCGGACAATGAGATATTTGGTTGGGGAGAGTTAGTGAATGAAGTGGCTTTTGCGCTATATTTTGTTACTATTTTGGGAGCAAAAGCCCATTTTATGATGTTCGGTGGCTTCTTGGTTTATTTTTATTGAAGATTTGTATACTATATACAACTTATTTTGTTCATGCACCCATTTTTGTTACCTTAGTGTAGTTTGAAGAATTGAAACTGTCCCGATTCTATTGATGTTAGATTAATCATGCTGTGAGTGGATAATAAGTTGAACTCTAATTGTTTCGACCATTTTCTTCCACCTTTTGCTAACCACACAGGAGCACATTGGGTTTCAATGATGAGAATTTGAAAAGCTGCAACCCCCTTTACTTTGCACAACCTACCTAGTATCGTTGACTACCTTTAATATTTTAAGGACCCCTGTGGATAGAAGGCTAATGTATCTTCCAAAATAAAAGAAGCGAAAAAGAAAAAGAAAAGAAAAAGAAAGAAAATTGCAACGCTTTGCCTTGAAACCCGAGCACGGTCCGAGGGGTATATGGCGAAAGCCTTTAAAGCCTGGTGCCCTAAACCAACTGGTTGGGAGTCACCGACTTAGTGCTCGCTACACGGGTGGATGGGTAGAGTTTAGCAAGTTGTAGGTGCTGGAGTTTCTAATTCATTCGGAGTCCGGGGTGAAACCTGAAGAGTTAGTGGTCGAAAGATCCTTATGACTTGGTGCCCTAAGCCTTAATTGGTTGGGAGTCATCGGTAGATCCCCGTTACATGGACTTTGGTGAGGTCGATTCCTCAGCATTGCACCCTTACAACACAAAAAAGTTATGGAATAAGAGTGGGTCCTGATCTATTTAGGTTGGTTAGCATGCTAGGTCGTGGTAGTAGCTAGGTTGGGGGGAGAGTGCAGTTTGGCAATTTATTGTTGAGAGCTGATCAAACAAAACACTTAGATTTTGGTGGAAGTTTCTGGTTGATTCACTGAGATGGAGGCTCTTTTGATACTCAATTTTGTATGGCATTCATTCTCTCGAGATGGTTATTGGACAAGGCTTTGATGATTCTTACTTAGAGTTAGAAATTACTCATTCACAATCTTTTTGAAATATCATTTTTGTGAACGATGACTGTTTATTGTTTTGTATGCTCTTTTTTTCTTTCTTTCTTTCATTGCTAAGGGACTAGCAATGTGGGATGGGGGTGGCTGATTAGTGCCCCGAAAAGTGCTATTTTGAACCCTATTTATTATAGGTTTAGTGTTTTTGTGTACTAATCTGTGTAATTAACAATTTACATTAAAGGTCCCTATTATCCCTCACCGATCTCATTTTGTGGCAAATTTGCGGTTTTGCAAGCTAATAGTGCCAAAATTGAGTCGGTGACCTGAAGAATTTGAGTGATCGGCGTGCGGATCGAGACTAGAAGGAAAGAAGAGCATAAAATGCAAGAAAAATGGAGCATTGAATTTTGGTTCCTCTGACAGTGTTCCTCAGACCTATTCTCCTGCATTTCACGCCTCAGTTTTTTTGTTACATTTTTTTGTTTCTTCCTATTTTAACCCTTGTAATAGCTTTTGTTTTGGTTTTTTTTGGTAATTTCATATGCGAGGCATATATAAGTCTCGGTCTGTACAAACAGACTTCACTTCCACGTAGGCAATAGACGGGGCGCGGTTCGCCATTGCTTCCTCCTTCTCCACTTTCTTTCATTTTCTTTTCATTTCCTCGTTGCCAAACCTCCTCCCAGGATGGCATTTCGAGAGGATGGTTGCTAGGCCTCTTCACTCCTTGAAGGAGGGTGGTAGCTAGGATTTGAGGTAAACTAACGGTCCTCTGTTTTTTTTACACACGCATTTATGGGCATTTGTGCTCCTGCTTCTCACCTTAGGTTAAAATCTCTTAAGCATGCTCTCCTTAATGTGTATTTGGCAAGCTTTTTGGGTTCAGTGGATACTTTCATTAGATCCACTGATGCCTAGTTAGTTGTCTCCTATTAGTTATTGTGGGGTAGGGTTTTTGAGATGTGTTTTCACTGCTAGGGACATTTATGCCTAATAAAATGCCATCTTTCAAAAGGGAAAATCATAGGGTTTAGTTTGAAAGCTAAATGAAGATCAGGTTCGGAAATGACTATATGTCATCCTCAGCCTTGAGGAAAAAAAACCAGAAGACATGTTGGTTGCCTTAAAACCCTAAACCGGTGGCGACACTTCAAGGAGTTCCCTATTACATTTTTCTTATTTTATTTTATTGTGAACAATAATCCCCTGTTTTACAAAACCTTAAAATCAAATTGAAATTCACCATTTTGAGCCAACTGTTAATCATTTGTGCAAAGAAAACCCGTCCTTGTGTTTGACCCTAGAGCATATCTTTGCAATTAAGAGTGACTACGATGAGAGGAAATTTAGGATATAAATATTGTTGATTCTGGATCACCCTACTGTGGCACGAATCACATATTTGATGAGATACGTTATAAGAAAAACTTATTCAATCTAAGGGTGGAAATCCAATGACTCAAATCCATTGGCTAGGATTTGGTTATTGTGTTTAAGTTTATTAGAGGTATATACCATCTTAAGTCCTTAGGCTTTTTAACCTAAGGGCTAGTGTTTAAGCTTGGCCCATTGTGCTTATATATATAAAATAGAAGGGATGACTTAGAGTTTAAAGATGAAAGGGATATAACTCATTGAAAAAAGTACAAAAATGTTAAGAGTTGAAGCTTGAGCTTATGGCTTAGGGAGTGTTTATTGTAGTTTTAAGAGGGTATTGTTTCTTAGGCCTTAACATTAGGCTCATGAGAGCTGAAAAGGCTTTAGTTTAGGTCCATTTCTATTTATATCTACTTTAAGTTTTGGATTACAAGAGAAGTTGTTATAACAGGTATTAGAAGTTTTTTATTTATTTTTTCCTTTTTGTTCTACGTGTTGAAATTTAAGTTTCACATGAATAAAGTTCATCAAGTTTGTTTAATCCACTTCGAAGATCTGATGCGTCTTAAACTCCTTCTATTTTTTAATCCATTTTCGGCATGTTTTAACATTTTCAAATCTATTTTTAACAAGAGTGTAGAAATATTCCACCAACTTTGTGTTTCTTGGTGTTAATTGAAAAAGAGATAATTCGACAAAAGAAGCAAAAAAAGTAGTATAAGCCGGTCTCTATTGCGACATAGTCAAAGTCTGTCGCGGCAAAATTTCTAGCAGATCAAAGAACTATGTCGCAGCCAGCACCTATATGTCGCAACAAAGCCCAGGCATAACTCAAGCTGAAAGAGCATTTCTATTGAGACATTGTTGAAGAAGACTATCGCGATACCCTTAACTCTGTCACGACAATGATCAAGGAAAATGGCAAAGGAACTTTGTCGCGACAATCCTTCATTTGTCGGAACATAAAAGGCTGAAGATTGAAAGATGAACTCTGTTGCGATGGAAGAAATGACTCTGTCGCTGACCGGAAAATCGCGCAGAATACAGCACAAGTCCCATTTTGAGATAAAGTGTTTTTTATGTTGTGACAAATTTTTCATCATGGAACCAACTAAAGGAAGAAAAGTCTGTCGTGACAAAGAAAATCCTGTCGTGACATAATATTCAGAGTTCATAACCAGGAGCAACAAAATCCCTATCGCGACAATAATAATTTATGTCACGATAAACAAAACATGAGATTGAGATGAATTATGTCGCGACAAGGAATTCTTTGTCACGACATAGAAGTTAAAGAGCAATACAAGAGGAATGATGACAAAGAAATTCATGTTGCGACATAGTGAAATAGTGAAGATAAACCTCTATCAGCGTGAAAAGAGTTTTACATTTGCGACAATAAAAGCTACAAGTTGATAAAGTTATGTTGCAACAGAGATTGAAAAATAACTTAGATTATCCAAGTCAAGTTTGTCGCAACAATGATCTCTATGTTGCAACAAACAACTTAGCCAGAGATAAGGACCAGAGAAGAAATCCTATCGCGACATAGACAACTAGGTCGCGATAGATATTATAAAAGAACTGAAGAAATCCTGTCGCGACATGGAAACTCTGCTGTGACATAGTAGATATGCTGAAGAGAAAAAGCTTGTCGCAACGCAACAGATTCCAGAAACATAAGGTAATGAGAAGCTGGTTGCAAACAAATTTGGTGTCATGACAAGAACAAGACTTCTGAATAAAAACGTTGTCGTGACATTATCAAAGTCTGTTGCGATAGAATACAAGAACAAGTCACGATAGAATCCAAGAACAAGTCACGATAGAAGATTAAATGCTACGACAGAGGCCAACGACAAGGCGAAAACTACGTAAGAAAACCTATGTGTGTGAGCTGACCTTAATTGGGCCAAAATTTTAGGATTCACGATACAATTATTAAAGTGTGGCGGCATTAGAGAAGTGCATAAATAGGCATCTGGGGCAACGTGCGTAGCTTAGCACATCAAAGATTTCTAGGTAGTTGAAGACTCTTGTATATTTTATTTTTTTCTTTTATTTTTGTTTAGTAGTTTTAGTTAGTTTTTCTTTTATTTTCCCTAAGTTGAGTAAAGAAGAGGCTGTAGGCATGGCTTAGACTAGTATTTCATTGTTAAATTTTCTCTTTCATTCTTGCTCTTGAATGAAATAGGTTTGAAAATTATAGTTTCATTATTCGATTCGTTTACTTTGATTAAAATTTTAATGCTCAGTTAGTCATTGATATGAGTGAACCAGTTTTGAAGAGTTGAGATCCCGCTTGGAATGGATTGATGATGATCGTCATTTGTTTTGCACAAAATGGAAGAACGCCTTAGTTAGAATTCATGAATGCATTTGATTGGTATTATTTCTAAACTTACTTGTTTCCAGTACTAGTATTGTGTACCCAATAAAAGTATTATATCTTACTCTGATTTTCAGGAGGCCCTCTGAGTGGCACAGAGATGGAGAATCCTGAGAGCATAGAGCAGTTCTTTGTGGGTATGGTAGACTAATATTTTGACTAATAGTTGTTGAGATGCTGATGAGATCTGTTACTCATGGTGTGAGGAATGGTTAGATGAAGTATCGGTTCCCAATCCTCAAGGTTCCTCCTCATTACGATAGGCCCAGTCAGTTAAGATGTTAAAAATATTTAATCAAGGAAGTGGAAATTTACATCAAAAATGTAAGATAGAGTGTTAATCAAATTGGAGAGGAAACACAATATCCCTCCTATCTATGAAATGAATTCACTAGTCCAAAGATCTAGGTATGAAGTACTAAAAATGAAAAATACTTAAATCTTAGAAAGAGGATTATATCTTACAAGTAGTTGATTAAACTCATGAATCAGAAATGAACATGAATCACTAATTAGTGAAATGTATGGTTAAGGGAGAAATCCAAACTATATCAATTGCATCTTTGACAAATTAAGCTTTCTAACTTATGGCTAAGCTAAGATTCGAAATGATGCAGAAATTGACAAATTATTCATTAATCTATGTTCTAGTGTTGTCTCGCTCGGCGAACTCAACTACATTATTAATAGTTTATTGATGAGTGTAAAACTCATCATTGCAATCCATTTTTGGCATATTTTTAACAATTTAAGATCTATTTTTATGCCAAAATATGGAATATTCATCAAATTTGTGTTTTGTAGGAAATTATTGAAAAATGAGAGAATCCCAGCAGAAAAGAAGCAAAAAGAGGACAAAACAGCAGTCTGTGTCGCAACACAACATTTATATGTCGTGACACAAGATTCAAGCAGGCTAAAGGAACTATTTCGCAGCCAACAAATACTAGTCAGAACTCAAGGATGAAAAGAGCTTTCTAGGTCGCGACCATAAAGTTTATCGCGCAAACTTGAAGATTTTGAAGAAAACATTACGACATACTTAAGGTAAATGGTGGAAGAGATTATGTCAGCGACATTATTTTTATGTTACCCAACATAAAAATTTGAAGACTAATGGATGAACTTTGTCGCGTCAAGAGACAATTCTATCGGGATAGAAATTATCATAAAGGCAAAACAAGTCAGCTATGACAAGTGTTTTTATGTTGCAACAAAGTTTCCATCATAAAGCCAACTCAAGGAAGAGTTGTTGTCGCAATAAAGGAAATCATGTCGCAACATAGTCCAGTACAACTTGAAGACCTTCTGATCTCTATTGCAACAAAGATTATTTCTATGTGATAGACAAACATGAAGGAGTGATTCCCTATCGATAAGATCTTTGAAAAGTAACACAAGAAGAATGGAAACAAAGAAATTCTTGTTAGGAAAAAATCAATGAGTTTGTAGGAAAAACTTATGTCGCGACAAAGAAGTTTTTTGTTACGACAATAAAAGCTAAGGAATGATAAAATTTTGTTGTGACAGAGAAAAGTAGGTCACAACAGAAATTGAAGAAGACTTAAGAATGGCCAAGGCAATTGTGTCGCAACATATAATTTTATGTCATGACATAGGAAATCATGTACACCTTATAGGAAATATGTCATAACCTCTTGGTCAAATTCTATAACCAAAGAGGCGACACAATCTCTAATCTGTAGATTATTTATGTCGCGATAGACAAAACATCAAGGAGGTGAATTCCCTGTCGCGACAAGATGCTGAAGAGCAACACAAGAATAATGGAAACAAAGAATTCTTGTTGCGACAAAATCAATGAGTTGTAGGCAAAACCGGCGTTGCAACAATAAAAGCTAAGGAATGATAAAATTCTGTCATGACAGAGAAAAGTAGGCCACAACAGAAATTGAAGAAGACTTGAGAATGGCTAAGACAATTGTATCGTAACATATAATTCTATGTCGCGACAAACAACTTAACAAGTGACAAGAACACGAGAGAAGAAAAGAATGCATGAGCCAAAGCACTGTAATCACGACGGATGTCTGATATCATTAAGAATTCAAAATGCCATCCATGTCCACGAAATCTTGGATTTTGACACTTGGCACTATCTCGTGTCATTTCATCATCTCTCTACTCATGCAACATATGTCACATGAGTACATGTTATAGGTGACTTTTGTCACATCACATGTCATTTTAAAGCACTCGATACTCGATGCCTCGTAAAACGTGCAAATTCTCACTGTCTCGAAATTCGACGAAATTTTACATGGTAGCTAGATTTCGTGAGACGATTCCAACAGTGAAATCTGTTTCATCATCCGAGATCTAGAAAATTTTCGGTTTTTGATCGAAATTATGATTTTGCTTTTTTCAGAAAATTGAAATTTTCTCAGGTCTTACATTCTCCCCCTCACGAAATTTCGTCGAAATTACGGACAATCTAATCACTCACATGCATATGCAACGTGCACTACCATGCATGTAAACTGCGTCATTTAAATATTAGCGACTAAACCATGTACCTTCGTCTAAACAAGAATAGGTGGCCGCAATACGTGTCCTCGCGTTCCCACGTTGGCTCCTCCACTCCACGAGGTCTTTGCCATAACACCCTCTCGCTAGCCTCGCGGTCTTGCGACCATAAAGCCTAATCCCGACTATCCAAAATGCTGCTTTGGTCCCTCCTCGAAGGTCCCATCGGTGTCAACCTCAATCTCTCCCGATCCACCACATGGCCCGGATGCGTTGTACCCTACGGAGCATGGAGGCGGGAAATATCGTGGACACGACATCTTTGGCGGGTAAAGCCAGCCAGTGCATCTGACACCTACCCTCGGTGTCTCGAAGGCCCAATGAATCTCGGCGATAGCTTCCTAAACTTGCCAAACCTGACCACTCCTCTCTTGGAAATGCCTTGAAGACATGATCCTCGACCTCGAACTCTAAGAATTCGACGTTGTATGTCATAAGCTCTTCTACGGCTCACGAGGCGTGAGAAGACGTTGTCGTATCAAGCTCACCTTCTTGGAGGTGTCTCTAATCAGTTAGGACCAGTGATGGAGCTCTCTCCCACCTTGGTTCAACATAACGGTGATCTGGTCTCATACAATGCCTCATGGTGCCATCTGTATGCTCGTCGGTAGCTATTGTTGTGGGAGAGCCTACTAGGGCAAGTGCTCTTGGCTACCCTTATGATCAGACTGCCTTTCGCATCATGTCCTCTAACACCTATATAGTCCTCTCGGTGACCATACGTACGTAGATTGAAAGTTGTACTCATGGTCGGTCGTGTGCCCATAGCCTTTTGACTCTTCCAGTAAGCGAAGTAAACCTCGAGTCCTATCAGGTGCTTATGGATCTTTGGTACTCCAGTAGTAGCGGACTATCTCTCGAATACTGGCCAGGCGAATCTCTCACAATGTGAGAAAGTCATCCGCACGACTAGAAATGTGCCGACTTCATGGTAGATCCTTATCACCTCACCAGCGTCATGTCTCGCGGTCATTAAAGTGGCAAGTGGTCGCGAAATCCATCGTGACGTGCTCAGCCCTTTCGGCCACCTCCGATGGTGTGGCCCTCTTGCTTACGGTGCTTCGGCTTTAACCTGGCGACCGCGTGAGACATCGTCTAACAAGTCCCTATGTGTCTCTTCATTCCGCTCGGTAGTGCGACAGCGAAGATCTGGTACATCGCCGTGTCACTGGATGCAGCCAGATGTCGGAAGCGGTGAGAGAAACTCACAATCTCCCTCTCAAATCGGTCAAGCCCAGGGGAACCACTACACAGTCTCTATCACGAACTACCATCTGCGTGGACGGTCCAGCCTAAATCACCCTTTATTTGTGCCCGGTCTCAGTGGACACTATCTCTGCGTCCACTACCGCAGGACACTCAATCCTTTGCCTTGCAGAGATGGTAGCTACTAAAATCCCCAAACTTACCCTAAGCACACTCCTTTGTCTTTGCCCAAAGCTGTCCCACGGAGTCGAGCATCCGCCCACTCCCGAGGAAGCTATACTAGCCAATACTCCCGTGACTTATTTGTTGGCGCATCAGCCACCACATTGCCTTACCGGGGGTGGTAATCTGAGGTGAAGTCATAATCCTCTAGGAACTCCATCCATGCAACGTTGCCTCATATTGAGGTCCCCTTTGCGTGAAGATATACTTCGGACTTTTGTAGTGCAGGTACACCTCGGAACTCCTGCGTCATATAGGAAGTAGTGGCGCCAAATCTTCCAAGGCCAGAGACTCGACCGCCAACTCAAGTCGTGTGTGGGAGTAGTGCGCTGCGTGATTCTTGGTGACGAGAACCATAGCTACTACCCTCGGACGCATCAAAACACATCGATCCAGGCCCTCGGAAAGCATCCTGGCCTATGTGTACCCTTGTCCCACAATAAAGAGGACTATCAAGATAGGAGGCTGAAGTAAGTCCTCTTCAACTCTGGAATGCCTCCTGCATCAATCATCCCGATCAAATTTGACCTCCTTCGAATTCGATCTCGTCGTAGGTCTTAGCTAATCGGAGAAATCATAATGAATCTCTGTAGTACCCGGTAATCCCAGAAACTATGTATCTCAAAAACCAACTTTGGCCTCTCCCAACTCATACGGCCTCTACCTTCTCTGGGTCAACTGACACGCCTGATGCTGACACCACGTGCCCCAAAAATCTCACCTCAGTAAACCAAAACCCGCACTTACTGAACTTGGCGTACAGTTGATGGCCTCTCAAAAACTATAACACGATCCTCAAATGATACTCATGCTCCCACTCTAACTGGGAGTAGATCAAAATGTCATCCACGAAGACTACGAAAAACTGATCTAGATATGGTTGGAATACCCTATGCATGAGATCCATGAATGCCAGCTGGTGCGTTAAGTCGATCAAAGAGACATCATAGTAAGCTGGGGTGCTCATAACGCGTCTTATTTGTCTTAGGATATACAATGCCCTATTGCCCTCAGCGGTGGTAACCCGGTCACGAAGGTCTATCTTGGAGTAGACTCGCTTCTCATTGATCAAACAAATCGTCCAATCCTCATTAATGGTACCTTGATTCTTGATCGTATTTTGTTCATTGCACCTTAATCAATACACGAGTTGAAGGTCTTGTCTTCTTCTTCGCAAAGCGGGGACCGGGCCCCATGGTGAGGTGCTGGTCTGAACCCTTGTCCAGTAGCTCCTGTGGTTGGACTCTGAGTTCCTGCAACTCTTGGTGCCATCTATGCGAGTCATAGAGATGGGCGAAGTACCAGGGTGTAACTCGATACCGAAGTCTACAACCCTCTGCGGAGGCAATCCAGGTAGCTCATCTGGAAAAACATCCACATACTCACAAACTACTCGAGGTAGATCTAAGTCTGGTCTCTCCTCGTCCTCTAGGGTAAGGCTCGCTAGCAACCCTTCGCATCCACGACACTTGGACTCGTATCTTGTACTGGGGAAAAATATCATGCTTGTCCCCCTGAAATACCACACGAGTACCGTCCTGCTTGTAGGCGATAACCCTCCTACACTCACAATCAATATCGACCCTGTAAGCCATCAACCAATCCATCCCCAGGATGTCATTGAACTCTGACATGTCCATGATCCTCAGGTCCATTGTGAGTAGAGTCCCAGAGATCTCCAACTCGCAACCACGACATATCATCCATATTCTCGCCCTAATCCCTGGGGAGAACTCACATACAAAAAAGGCTCCTCTAAGGTCTCAACCTCTAAGCCCAACTCTATCTAGGCGATACGGCGATGAATGAGATGTGATGCACCATAATCAAAATAACACTCTTACATGGCGAGATTGCAAAAAACGTCTCTGTATAATGGCTGATCTGGCGGCTGTTGGTGTGATGGCGTAGACACGCTCCTAAACCCACGGCGTCCCGGCTGTGGGCTCATCCTCTGCCTCGGCCCATACTGCGCCTCTTTGGCTGCTTGTGTAACAGGTGCGTGTGTCCACAGGGAAACTAAAGCGGCTCCTCGACTGTCTGCATTTGTGGAGGAATTATCTTGTATCCTCTCAGCGCCCTCTGTGGCCCAGGGTGTCTTTGTCTGAACATGGGATCCCTTTGTCTGCAGGGGCAATCCCTCCTTATATGTTCGTTTGCTGGCAATGGTAGCACACCATGCGCCCGACTGACCCGGCAACTCTAATCGTCCACGGCACGGATGGCAGAGCTACGGAACCCTGTGAACTAGAAACCCTTTGCTTCTTTTCGAGCGGAAGAAGAGTGACTCTCCTTCCTCTTGCTACTAACACATCCAGTGCTCAGGCATCCTCTATCTCTCTCTCTGTAATTAGGTTGTCCCAACCATGGAGTCGTAAAAAAAAAAAAAAAATATCCTATAGGCGAATTCCTATAATCCGGCCCCGAATGGACAACTTGAGTCCATTCTCGAATCTTAACCTTGGCCGTAATAAGCGGCACGTAATCATCTGCAAAACGGGCTAGCTCCGTGAATCTAGCCACATAATCCATCACGGTCATCGTTCCCTGCTTCAGCTCTAGGAACTCCTTAGCTTTCGCATGCCTTGCAGTGTCCGGAAAATACTTCCCCATAAACAGCTCCTGAAACTCTGCCCATGTCATTTCCTCTAGGTCTCTAGAGGTCTTTGCCCAGTTCCACCATGCGGGCCTCGCCTCTAAGACGGCTAGTCGATCTGGTAGCGTCAAAGGTAATCTCCTGGCCTCTAACACCTTCTCGGCCTGCATGAACCAAGCATTCTGCCACCATCGGATCTCCTCACACAGCCCAGATGTCGGAGGATGGTGTGCCCTAAACCTGCAGGTTACTTGGACCTCCGACTACACCTTTACACCCGATGCAATGATATAAACTGCGGTTGTAATACCTACGGCCTCGACAAGGCTTTCTTGGCGATCAAATCTTTGGTGGTGCTGTTGATACCTCGTGGGCGCCCTCGTCCTCTCCCTTGACTAGCCATCTACAGGTTCAGTGTGATTAATTCTAACTGATATCTACAGGCATAAACATATGCACGAGACACTATCATACCTGAGATAACATTTTATATACAATGTCCCTGCATTTATAGGTAATGCAAGACATCATTTCATTTTTTGAAAATTTTATTTTTCCAAAATTTTATTTCATTTTATTTTATTTTATTTTATTATTATTATTTTCAAAAAAAAATTTGTGAACAATGTTCATGAATAGTGTCCCAAACAGTGCACTGAGTCCAAAAATAGGTCAAGTGCGCAAGTGCACGGCACACTTGACTGCAGCGCCTAGGTGCGCCCGGGCGTAGCGTGCGCACGCGATGGCGTCGTGTCATGGCCGGGCCCCCGGCGTAATACGCCAAGCCCGGCGGTAGGTGTCGTGAGCCTGCTTGGAAACCTGGCATGGCCGTGTCGTGGCCACGTACTTGTAAAACATGCCTTAACTCATGCCCCTCCTGGTCACGATACAATCTTTGTATCGCGACCAAGTCCCTCAGCCAATCAAGCCGCCTCAGTCACGATACAAAATTTGTATCGTGACATTTCCCACTAGCTGGCTTGACCTCTGTCACTGTCTGACTTGGTGTATTGCGACACAATTTTCCAGCAGCCAACCTTCTCATGTCACGATACAACACACCCAGGCTGCCCCTCTTACGACAATTGTTGCCCACAAGGCTATGTCACGATACAATTTTCCATTGTATCGTGACACGATTAAGCGATATGCATCGATTCTGCGCCCGTTTTATTTTCGTTTTTCACACATTTTTTTTTCTCTTTTTTGCTACTGGAAACACCCAAAAAAATACATAGCCATTTTTTTTTTCTTCTCATTCTCATGGAATCTATTTCGTATTCAGTGTGATTTCATTTTCAATGAATTTGATTGATCAACTAGTCGTTGTTAAATGCAATCTAGATTTGAAAGAGATAAGCTCATTCTGAGAAGTGCATTGACATTTTTATTTTCATTTGTAGATTTAACTTTGTTTTGGGTAAGAAAATTGGATTGAACCGGTTGGTATTGTTCTTAGAGTGAGCTGTTCTACATATCAATTTCTTTTTACCTAGAAAGAGTTGTATCTTGTTTTGATTTCCAGGAATCCCTCTGAGTGACACAGAGATGGACACCCTGAGAGTAAAAGCAATCACTAGGGGGTAAACTGGACTGATATGCATTGAACTAATGAACTCTAAAGATCATTTGGGTAACTTACTGATGAAGTTCTAACCTCTGACTTCAAGGTTTCCTCCAAGGTGACATCAGGAGTGTGTTCCCGAGGAACATGATTATCTACTAATTTATCAACTTAATCTTTAGAGGGTTCATAACAATTTGGCAGAATAATCCGGATCACGTGTGAGCTTAGATTCTAATCAAGGAGAATGAGCATTCTAATGAATTGTGGTTAAAATAACAACTAATTTGGAGAAGGCTTGCACTATCCTGTCTATGGGGGTAAGTAGTTTCCAATCCTAAGAAATGGTTGTGAAGTATTGAAAAAGAAAAATAACCAGATCTTAAAGAGGGTGAAATCCTAAAAGTTGTTGTTTCAACATATTAATCTTGAAGGATATTGGTGTTTTAGACAATGAAATGTATAGTGTCCGAAGAATCCTAGAATGTACTACATTGCTCTTTCACAAATCCAGAATTTTCATCCAAAACAACATTTGTTTTTCTTTTGGACAGCCTGCAAACTGAATTTCAGAACACTGATTTTATTTCCCAATGTATCTTGTGTTCATAAAGATCTATAATTCTAGATAGAAATTCTATGATTCATTTAACATTTATACAATCATAAATTTCAAGTAGTTCAAATAGTGATGTCCTTGAGTAGTTAGGGTAGTTAATCTTTAGATTTTCATATCAATCCTCATGGGAATGATATCCAGACTTGTTTAGTCCACTTTATTACTTGTATGACCTATGCACTGTTTGTGATCTAGACCAAAACCAATTTTCAAACGCCACCTTTTACATATAAAGCAAAAAATATATTTTATATCTTGAGACAAACAAGTTTTTAACATTACTGTTAGGGATTGAATAATTCTTAGTTGTCATGTTATAACTGACAGTCAAACCTTGTTCTAAAGTTGGTCAGCAAGTTTTGGTGCCATTGTCGGCATTTGAAAGTAGAATTTAAAGATCAATATTCCAAGCAAAGAGATAATTGCTAATTTGGACATTTTTCGCTGTTTTATAAAAAAAAATTATAAAATTTACAAAAATAATTTTAACTGTAGTAGTTGATCAAGCTATTGAGTTTTAATATGAACTTACAAATTGTCTCGTTGTTGTCTACTAATCTTATTTGATCTCAGTGTGTTTCCTTTTTAGGAAGTTCTTACATGCATAGAAAACTAGAAGCAGAACTTCTACCACTAGACATTGAATTAGAGAGGACACTAAGAAATTTGAAGAAAGTGAGAAGTGTTGAATCAGTAGTTATGGTAGGCGAGAGAATGCGACCAGCCAGTTCCACGAAGCGTGTGAGAAATAGCACGCTGTGGGGCCCAGCCGACTTTGAGTTGAAGCCAGCTTTGATCACAATGGTGCAGTAGCATCAGTTCACTAGTCATCCTAGTGAAGACCCTAATGAGCATATGGGAAGATTTCTGAGAATGGCAAACACGGGTGGCCAGATAGGGTGAGACCTGGAGAGTGATAAGGCTGCGACTCACTCATTTCATTGAGAGATGTGTGTGACTTGATTCAGTCGCTCACATTGGGTCGGTGTTGATTAGGAGGTGCTGGTGGAGGCATACATGAGTAGATTTTTCCCTCCTACTCTCACTTCAGAGAGAAGAGGAGAGATTCTTGTGTTCAAGCAAGGAGAAGATGAAAGCCTTTACAATGCTTGGGAAAGACACAAGAGGTTGTTCAAGAGATGCCCAATGCATGGCATTGATTTGACTACACAAATGGATATCTTTTACCATGCCATGAAGTACACTTCCAAGGGGATCATAGATGCAGCCTGTTGTGGAGCATTCAAGAGAAAGAGTGTTGAAGAAGCCAATCGGCTTATTGAAGATTTGGCAAAATGCAAATGTAGAGCTCCATATGAGACTTCAAGGAGCAGCAGCAGACTAAGAGGAGGTGGTGTAATAGAGCTTAATATGATGACTGCTATAGAGTCAAAGCTTGATGCATTGATGAACAAGTTAGGAAACCAGGATAGAAGAATGCATTCAATGCATGAAGTGTGAATAGTGGAAGGAAATGAGTAGAAGAGTAGCACTAATGAGGAACTTGCTCATGAGGGTCCCTATAAGGTGGATGTTGAATACAGAAAAGTGCGTCAATTATATAGGATTTTAAGCCCCTCAGCTCATGTTTTGCTTTCATTTTGTGTATAGTGAGTTAACGACCTTTTCTACCGTTTTTATGCATTAATGCGGGTTATTGATGTCCGTACATTTTCATGCGGTTTAGTTTCAGAGGACAATTGTATATCATCATTGTGAAATCCTGAACTATTTGTCCCGGGGAGGCCCGGGCAATTCTAAAGTGAAAGGCGGAGTTATGGAGACAATTAGTGCCGGTCACCCTGCGACGTCTTGTGCCCACATGCGTGAGAGTAGTGGGCGATTAGTACCGGTACCCAAAGAACGTTTAAGAATACCAATGGACTTTTAGTACGGTACCACACTAGAATGAACTACGATTACTGACATGTGATCTTTATAGGATTTCAGTGCAATTTCAGTCTTGGTGCAAGGGCACGCTCGTCTTTTGATTCCTACTTCGAGGTCACTAATGAGGATTGTATTTAAGCCCACTTAAGGCATAATTGGGGGAGTTCGGATTCTAGGGTTTAGGCTCTAACTTTTGGAGTGTTTTCTCATACTTTTCTAGGGTTTTCTAGAGTAGGGTAGCTAGTTTTCTTCTAATTCTAAGTTTTTGAGCATTTAGCAATCTTTTCGATTGGTTTTATAACTTGAATGCCATTGAGAGACTCTACGTTTTTATATCTCAACCTTTCAATTGAAGTGTTTCTCAATTCACGTTTACAATTTAGTGTTCAGTAGTTATACAGATAAATTCATTTTTAATGGGTTTAAACCTCCATGATAGGGTTCTAACGGTGGAAACTCACCTCCTTCAAGGTAACAGCCCCTCAATCCCTCTTTTATTAGCTAATAGGTTTGTATGATATTAAACCCTTGCGAAAATTCTTATAAAACCTTAGTTTGGCATCTTCTTGACAACATGTGAACAAGAGATTCTTGGTACACGTTGTGCTTGATCTCGAATGCAAACTAAGAGTCCAAGCAAATCGTTTGAGCAAGTGTTTGATATCGTTTATTTATTCTTTGTCTTACAAAAGCTTTTAAAGTTAAATCCCCCATCAAAGACCATTCATCAATGGCTCCTAGATGAGATTGTAAGTAAGAGGTGGGTGTTACCTAGTTGGTGGTGAGCGGAAACCCTAGGATCCTATCATTCGCCCTTCTAGTTTTACAATAGTTTAAGTCAATTGGTTAATAAATCAATCAATCAAAACCCCCCAGATTTTACTTTAATCGCACATTCATTGGAAAGCAATCCCTAAGGATCATCTAGGAAACCACTCCCTATGGAAATGACCTGTGGACTCCCACAGTATTATAATGCTTGACGACATTAGTTCCTACGGCAGAGATAATTTCGGCCTGCTTGAAATAGATGAAGCATTTTTGGCGCTGTTGTCGGGGAGTGGCGAGCACTCTAGTTGATCCAGATAGAGCTAGTGGTAATTTACAATTACATTGCAATTCTGATATGTTCTCTACCTTTTGCTTTTAATTCTTTTGTAGAAAATAGAAGTGGATACCAGTCCAGTTAGGGTAATATTGGTGCATGTCGGTTTGGGCTCGTGACAAGCAACGCTGACTTGTAAAAGTTATACCTCAAAGACATCCTGAAGAGTCTACAGTAAGATGTTTGTTTCAAGAGAACCCTAATCCTCAAATGGAACATCCCGAGAATAAGCAAACTCTTTTTAATCCAAATGAATAGGGTTACAGTAACTAAAGACCATGAACCTCCACGACAGGAGATGGTGTTGCATGGCAACCGGCGAGGGAAATGTTAATTTTCGGCAAAATCAATATCGAGCTCCCTTGCCCTTGCAGTGTGGAAAGGGAACCATGAGAGATTACGCAGCCTCAAGGAACCAAAACAAACTCATGTATTCACCTACCTAAAGAGGCTAACCAATTCCTTATGAAGTTGGAGATAGTTTGCATGCTATTGATTGATGTTAAATTCGGGTGGGTGTTCGGAATCAACAAGAACTCATAACCTAGGATTCCCTACTGCGATGTAAGCGAAACTCTTGCCGGTATAGTGGCTCTAGGGTCGAACACAGGGATGGGTTTTCTTCGTGAGAGAGGGGTTACAATGTGTTGAAAATAGTGTTTTCTCCTTGGATTAACAGGGTGTGTGGAGAACCGTGTGTGTGAATGGTTGAGATAACTAAGTAAATTAAAGAAATCCTTGAAGTCTTGGGCCCACTTGAGTTTAATGTTCAATTAACTGACATGTCTTGGTGCATGTCCTCGCATTTAGGGCGTAACATTTAGTCGCTGAACAGGATCTTCTTTTAGCTCTTAAGCCCTAAACCTAATAGCCTATCTTGTTGAGGATAGCATCTTATTAGGCAAATGTCCCTATTTGTGAAAACACACACAAACACTGCCCATGATAACTAATAGGAAACGACTACTTAGAGGCCTCGATGGATCTAATGAAAGTATCCATTGAACAGCTTGCCAAATACACATTAAAGGGGCATCTTAAGAGGTTTTAACCTCGTGAAATGCGGGGGCACAAATACCTAATCTGGCTTATGAAAAACATAGAACATACGGCTAAACCTAAAACAACGCAGTGGCCTTACATTCAAGGATCGGGGAGTGTGAAGCATCCCTTGATTTGTCATCATCAAGGGGGTGTTTGGCAACCAAGAAAAATGAAAAGAAAGTGAAGGGAGAAGAAGAAAATCACCAACGATGGGAGGAAGCTTCGTTCTTCTAATTGATTGAATGGTTGTGATTTGATGTCTTCTTCTGACATGGGTGAGCTATATGAAACAGGTAAAGGGGAAATTACAAATTGTTGTAAAGGCAAGATACAAAGAAGTGACTGTGATAAACCAGGATTAAAAAGCGGGGTGAGTCCGCAATTGGAGAGTGCGGCAACTGCGAAAATTCGCGAGTACGAAAATTGCAGCTGCAAAAATTTCGCGGTATTAACACTACTTAATTGCAGGTTGCCAAATTTTGCAACCCAAAGATTTAAGCTAGATTGATCCTTGATCACTTTAATAAGTTGCTCGAAATTCCTACAGGTTAATCATGAATGTAAAATTCGGCTACGGCTCAAGTGTGTTCAAGTCAAATTGAGGAATTGTGAGACCTTGACACGCAAAACTGCAGCAGCTCTGAAAATGTAATTAGTAGCAAAATCGAAAGGGATATCATACAGCAATTGGGTTATTGAAGTTGATTAGTACAAAAGTACATAAAACCTATGATAAACAAGGCTCAATATTGCACTATTTAGTACTAATCACTCCCCAACCTTGAGAGATATTGCTAGTCCCTTATGTGTGCTAAGAAAGGTAGATCAATGAAAATGTTTTAAGTATCTTGTCTGTAAAAATGGTATATGCAATTCATACCTAGCCGGTATGATGGTGGGACTCTTGTATAAGAACCATGATGGGAGAACTAATGCCATACGAATAAGTTTCGATACGACATTAATTCCAAAGAGTGGGGCTGAATCCTCCACAGGCTTCTGAGTGTTTTTAATGATCAATTTAAGCAAATAATTTGCAAACTACCTCCCCAATAAGCTTGCTGCAAAGCTAACAAACAAGACCAACCAAAATAGATTCGATTCCTCACTTATTTCATACCTTTAATGTATTGTAGGTTGCAATCTTTGAAAATCTCGACTTCACCAAAAGTCCGTGTAACAGGATCTGACTCTAACCCGATTAAGGTTTAGAGGCATGACAAAGGATGGCCGACCCTGAAACTCTGAGGCTTCACCGGGACTTGAATGACTTGAGAATCAACACACAACTCGCTAAGCTACACCTATTCACCTGTATAGCGAACACTAAGTGATGACTCCGATGATCAAAGGTTTAGGGCCTTAGGGCTTTAAGGCCTTTGCCGTATACCCCTCTCGGACTGATGTTCGGGTTTCAAGCTGACGTCACGGCATTCATAACTATTTTCTTTTCTTTTTCTTTTGGAGACACATTGGCCTTCATACATAACGAACTTTAATCTATTAGAGCCGTGACTAAGCTAAAGCGGCTTGTAAAGTGAAAGGAGAAGCCGGTTTCTTAGCTGTGAAGAAAACTAATGTGAATTGTGTGGTTAGAGGCGGTGGAAGACGAAACCCGAGGGCATTAAGCCGATAAAAGTGAAGCATGGAACCATTCTAACAATTGATATTATCTGATGTTTCAATCCTTCAATTCACAGGAAGGCACAATCAAACTATATGGTCAAAATGAATGCAAAGTATAGAAAATGATTTTTTTATGTATATCCAAGGTGAATTTACAAAATTTTAGAGCTTTGCAAACATAAATAACGACAAGCCTTCATATAACTGAGGCTTTCTTCAGACCTTGAAAATATAAATTGAAACTAACATCAAAGAAATTAGCAAACATCTTACTTGCTCATTGTCCCAACAACGAAATGAGGAAGTTAGCGGAGGAAGTGGTACCTCCCTCAATGTCGGTGTTGGAGAAGGCTCATCCTCATTTGGGCGAAATTTCGAGGAGTTCTTTGTGGGAGAAGTGGTTGATCTTCAGCTGGTACTGTACATCCGGGAAGGCTGGGGGGCCGGCGGTGGAGGTCTTTGGCTAGTGCGATGGGGGCGGCGGGAGGAGGCAGGCGGGGGTCCCCAGGGAGCTATCGGGGGGCCCAGTGGCTCTATCCGTATGATGCTAGCTTGGATCTGAGCTATAGAAGTCTCGGTGCGGGTCATCCTCTCTACTAGAGCGGCTTGTGAAGCTATAAAGGAAGCCGTAGTGGTTGAGAATGTGTGGACCGTCTCCATAAGAGCCGAGTCCACTGTGAAGAGGGTAATATCTTGTGGAGGTGTGCGAGGAGGTCTCGGCCTGCCATATCGGAGCGGAACCATGGGCATGTGCTGAGAGTGCGTGGAGGTAGAGGGGCATCGGGCTGTGAGTGCTTGAAGTGGAATCTGGAGGGGAGGAGGAGGCGGGTGGAGTGAGAGGGATGGAGGTGATCTGGGGTGGGCGAGTGGGGCCCCGGCGTAACCGACTAGGGGATAGCAGCCAGGGACTATCATCGTCTGACTCGTCCTCGTCTGACCCCGGAGGAGGAAGTTGGAAAGCACGAGGCTTGACCCGCCATCGCTCAACGGTAAGGACGGTCTCACGACCCGCGTCAGCCTTCTATCTGAGGCTACATCGGGAACTTAGATGTGCTCGGCACGACATAAAAAAGGCGAAATAGCATAAGCAGGGACTCAGCTAGGGCCAGACTCCGACGGTGGACCCTATCCTCAAAATGGAATAATGAGGTCATAATCAGCTCTTGGCTGAACCCGATATCCTACGAGTACGTCACGGCACCTGCAAGAGCCATACTCCTGCATCTTGTATCTTTGAAATTAGGTATATTAGACCTCAGAACGTGGTCTATCAGAAGCATACGCTGTGGAAGGTGGCGCCTGTACAATACCGATCCACCAATAGCATCCATCGAGAGGAGTCGGACCATCTCCCTGGGCGAAGGATGGGGCCACGATCCTCTTGGGTCGCATTGGCGGGACCACGGGCGAGATGGAGGGCTGCTATGATGTCTCAGGAGGCCCCTAAGTATCACGGCTGCCATCAATAGAGAGAAATGAAGACGGTCGGGTTCGCCTCGCGGGATGTCATTGTGTGATAGAACTGGTGGCGACCAAGGATAAATAATCTTGTGACACCGTAAATAGCTCAAATGGTATCGTATGAGGAGCATGGAATCTCAGAGCCCCGGGTCCTTGTTGTCATGCCGAGGATCATAGTACAACTCCCCATGATAATCTCTGTCCCTGCAGCTAACATTCCTCGGTATGGGGTCGTAGGGGAAGTAAGGCCGCCAGATGATGGACCTCGGGGACGGAGTGCAGGGCTCCGTGACCTGCGATGGGTGGAGAAGGCGGGGCCACTAGATCTCGATGATGATGGCTCCCACTGGGCGATGTCAGAGACCTCTTGACTGATGGGGCCCTCTGAGTGAGTCCCAGGGTGCGAAGGAGGCTAGTGGTGTGGGCAGGCTTCCGGTATGATATCTCCTGCAGGCGGGGCCACCGGAGGAGGCCCTCGGCATCACCCGGCCCGGTAGGGGCGGCGGCCGGGACGGTCGGGCGCACGGCGAGGCTCTAGGGCAGCGCCCTCTTTGCGGGCGGCCCGGCGACCCCGAGATGGGCCGCGATAGAGATGGGCGGCAGAGGATGGGTCGGCGGCTGCTACGTAGGCAGTAGGGGACCCTGCGGCAGTAGAGGAGGGGCCGACGGTGGAGGGAGACGAGCCCTGGCGCACCCGTGGCCTAAAAGTGTGGGCTCATCTCGTCTTTGCCATCTCGAGATCACAGGCATTTAGAGAAGAGCTTAAATTTTACTGGCCCCGGGAAGGAAGAGTTGTAAGACGAAAATGATATGGAACCAGGTTTATAAAGGGGATTAGGGGTAGGTGGGAAGATGAGGGCATTAATGGCTTTTATGGTATTATTTTAGATGGCTCGAATTAGAGGAATTCATTTAGTGCACCAAACAAGAGTTGCGAAACAACGAGTTGCGGGGAAAGGAGGAGAAGATGGAAACTGACCAAGCTGCGAAAATTCGCATCTACTTGGTGAAAGTTGCAAAAATCCACGGGACAAAATTTTGAAATTTCTCAGTTAAAATTTGATTCTCCTTGGAGCGCTTGCAACAAAACAAGATAAAAAATTATAAGAAATTAAGCTAGAAAAATAAGAACATTTACAAACTTTGGCAATTAAAGGGGTGTAGTAGACCTAAACTAGAAATTGAAATAAAACAAAACATAAATCTAACTAAAATTTAAGTGGTTTCAAGTTCTTGCTGGAACCACTCCCTGCGTCTTTGATAAGAGACTTCGAGGGGATCGGAGGCTCCTCGGTTGTAGTGAGGACGACGATTAAATTCAACTACGCTCCTTGTTATGAGCATTATACGTATGTAATTAGTCTTCCAGTGGCATGAAGATCTGAGGAGGCGGCGATATCTGATGGACCCTTCATTACTTCACTTCTTGGTTCTCGGTGGAATTCCTTTGCAGTTCTTGATTGTTGGCTCTCCCTTCACTTGTGCCACTCTGGCAGACTTCTTCTGACTTCTGCTCCTTGTCCTCAGCTGGCTTATCCCTATTACTCAGATGAAAAATGTTGAGCTCCATAGACATGTTGCCAAAGGTGAGCTGCATTACCCCATTTCGGCAGTTGATTATGGCATTAGCTGTGGCCAAAAATGGCCTCCCAAGTATGATGGGCACTTGGTGAGGGCTCTACGCCCATTGGTTACGTATCAAGAACCTTACAAATACGGATAATGAGAGTATCACCTTTACCAAGACATCCTCACTATCCCCTTTTGTATTTTCTTGACCGTCTGCTAGGATAGGGTGATGTTGGTAGGCTTAAGCTCCCCAGGACCCTAGCACAGCATACATTTGTGTATAAGGCGGTGGGTTGACAACTCCTAGATCCGACAATGCAGCGTACCTCTGAGGTCCTCAATGTTGGCGATATGGTGGGAATCCTGGATCTTTGTATTTCAACAAGGTTTTACCTTTGGATGATAAGTTGACTTGCCTACCGTGAAGGCCTTTTATTAATGCCTAACTTTTTGACAGTGCACAAGTCCTTTAGGAATTTAGCATAAGTTGGAACCTGTTTAATCATATCAAGTAACGAGATGTTCACTTTGACCTCGCCTCAAAGACTCTCAAGGATTCCTTCTCGCTTAAGAGCCTTCTTTTCGCTTCTCAATGCTCGGGGGAAATGGATAGGGAGGGGGGCATGCTTGCTTCATCGAGTCTTCTTTGATGATCACATGTTCAGCTCCCTTTCTCCTGTTTCCGGGGTTTTTCTACGTGCCCGACACTGGCCGTCAATTCTTACCACTCCTTAAAGTGATAATGGCTTGGACTTCATCCATTTTTGGTGCAAACTCGTTGAGGAAATTTAGTTCATGTACTCCCCTTGGATTGGGCAGTGTCTGGGATGGAAACCTCCCTTTCTCCTGCACTTGCCGGTTGTTCAGTCGTCGGGAGCAGAAGTCTCGCATGGTATCAATTTTTTTATTTAGGCCAGGAAGCCTCAATCCTTGGTTTAATGGAACTTTTCCACTGCTTCATCTCTTGGTTTATCTCAGCATTGATAGTTTTCTGCTCCTCCACAAAATTCCTACCATTTGAGCCAAATTCATGATAGCTTGCTCCACAAAGTAAGAAGTCACGGTTGTTTACTGTAGCGGATCCGCATCAAGGTCACGAGATGTTCCTGGGGCATATGGGGTTTAGGCTTCCAAGCCAAATTTGGTGGTTCTTCCAGCTAGTTATAAGTATTACCATATCGGTATCATTTGCGGCCTATTCTAGCCCACAACACTTGCACTTTCAACCACAAATCCCTTACCTAGGGAGAATGGACAACGTTCCCCCCGACGACCAATGACGCAATTAAAGCATGGTCAAGTTGTGCATGGTTGCTCAGCCACCGCCGTACTCTGGTGGTTTCTTTGCTCCAAAGATTCTCCATCCTTCGTTTAGGTGACAAAATAGCTTTTAGTTCCACTTCCTGCCATACAAATGCCTCCCCTCGAATCTCATCAAGGTTTCATCCTTTCTATCTCCCTTGGATTCGACTCATCCCATCCTTTGGAAGTTTCGGCCATGTCGAATGCACCTTCCTTGAATGTAGTGCAAACCTCCTCGAAATCCCGAATATGCGAAGTGATTTTCGCTTCATACCACGAAGGTCGGAGCAGGCACCAAATGTGGTCTCACCGCCACATCCTCTACTGTGGGTATTATGCATGAGGGTGCACTCACCCTTGGAAGATGGATGTGATCCCTCATTGGATTCTGCAGCCGTTCCCAGAACCTCTGCTATTCTCAGCCTGTTCTCGTGTGGGGTCTCCATTTGATCAGTGTAGGCCAACCCCCACAACCTCTCTTCAATCGAAGCACTCCACCTCTCCATCCGCTCATAGTTGCTTCATTCCCACTGCATAAACTGCTATGATCACACCAAAAGCAAGAAACCAACAAAACAGTGCTATAAAAAGGTTATTGGTTAGATGAAATCAAAACAATATTAATTGTCTGCATAGGGGAGTCTTCAAACCCCAAGAGTGAAAATTTTCAAATTCCCCTGCAGTGAATTGCAAGTAGGGAAAAATTGAATAAAATAAAAATGAAATGAGAGAAGCACTAATATTTGTCATGAATCACAAGTCCATCGCTTTCTTTCACTAGGGCACCATCCCGGCTAACGGTGCCAATTGATTCATCTTAAATTCGTAGGTGTTCTAATCAACAAAATTTATAACTCAGATTCCTACTACTCGATGTAGCAAAGCTACCAGCAGATAGTGGCCCTGTGGCTCGAACACGTGGATGGGTTTTCTTCGTGAGAGAGGGGTTACAAAGAGGTTGAAAAGGTGTTTTCTCCTTGGATTAACAGTGGTGTGGAGAACCGTGTGTGAATGGTTGAGATAACCTAAGTAAAAATTAAAAGAGTAAATCCTCAAGTTCAAAGACCGAGATTAATGTCTGCTAACCCAACATGTCTTCGGGTCTATATCCTCACATTTGGGGACGTAACATTTAGTCACTTCCCGAACCGGATCTTCTTTTAGCTCTTAAACCTAAACCCTAATAGCCTATCTTGTTGAGATAGCATCTTATTAGGCAAAAATGTCCCCAGCCGTGAAAACACACCTCAAAAACCCTACCCCATGATAACTAATAGGAAACAACTAACCGAGCCTCAATGGATCTAATGAAAGTATCCATTGAACCCAAGAAGCTTGCCAAATACACATTAAAGGGAGCATGCTTAAGAGGTTTTAACCTCAGTGAAATGCAGGGGCACAAATACCCTAAAATGCAAACATGAAAAACATGAAACATGCAAATCAAACTTAAAAACAACACCTGCGGCCTTCCCCTTCAAGGATCAGGAGATTAGCTGCCATCCCTGATTTGTCATCATCAAGGGGTGTTTGGCAACCAAGAAAATGAAAGAAAGTGAAGGGAGAAGAAGAGAAAATCACCAATAGCAGGAGGAAGCTTCGTTCTTCTGATTGATTGAATGATTTGTGATTTGATGTCTTTCTTACAAGCATACGAGCTTATATAGGCTCGCAAAGAGGAAATTACAAATTAAAGCAAAGAAACAAAATTACAAAGGGCAAACTTGTATTAAAACCACCATATCAAAAAGGTGGTGAGTCACAGAGAGGTTCCCGCAACCTCGCGAAAATTCGTGAAGTCAGCGACACTCGTTGTGTCGCGAAAAATTCGCACCTCTGAAATTTTGCAGCCAAATTTTTTGCAACCCCCCAAGATTTTACTAGATCGATCCTTCACCTCAATAAGTTTGCTCTGAAATTCCGAAGTTAATCATGAATCTTCAAATTCAGCTCGTCGATGTGTTCAAGTCAATTGAGAGGAATCAGAGACACTTGACTCGGCAAATTACCCAAAGTCAAATACAAATGTAATTAGTAGCAAATCCGGGCCTCATGCAACACCAATATCGGGGCTGATTAGTACACAAAAAGTACATAAAACCTATGATAAACAAGGCTCAATATTGCACTATTTGAGTACTAATCACTTCTCCCTGTGCATCAAGGGGTCGATTCTGAGAACCCCTACTCATTCATGAGAGATTTTGAGGATGTTTGCAGTCTTTCCTTTCCATAGGATCGCCCCTCCATATAATTTGTAAGGTTTTATTCCCATTCTCTCTAAAGGAAAAGGCCAAAATATGGTTTCACTCTCTTGCTCCCAATTCAATTTTTACTTGGGAAGACATGCAAATGAATTCCTGAATAAATTCTTCCCTCCCGCACGGACTAATGCACTCATGCGAGCAATCCAAAACTTTTCCGAAAAACCGGGTGAACCTTTTGCTATTGTATAGGAAAGATATAAGGACCTCCTCCACGCTCTCTCTCATCATGGTTTGATAAAGAGACGTTGCTTCGCACACCATGACTTTCCCCGAATAACAAAATACATAATATATCCAAATGATGTGTGCGGGGGAGTTCTATGAGAAAAGAGCTAGGGAGGCTATGCGATTTTTTGATACAATAGCAGAAAATGCTCGAACTTGGGAAACTAATACCTCCCTAGATACTTCTAAAGTGCATAGTACACCTATAGGAGGAGGAATACATCATTTAAGAGAGAATGATGACTTGCAAGCGAAAATAGCCAATTTAACTAGGAAGTTAGAGGTCATCGAATTGAAAAAAGTTAATGAGGTGACTCTTGTGCCCAAGGTACCTTTGGTGCCTATGGGATCTAGAGTGGAGGAGTCATGCATCATTTGCTATAACCCCACTCATTCAACCATTAACTGCCCTAACCTTCCTCAAGTCAAGGGAGCAAGTTAATGCACCAAAGGAAGCCCTTCAATTCTCCATACTCTGAAACTTATAATCCAGGGTGGGGTAAGCACCCAAATTTTAGTTAGAAGAATGAGGGAGGCAAAACCATTTGCCAAATAACCAAGGCTAGAAATTCAAAAACCAAGGCTTTTCAAATCATGCCCCTCAATTCCAAAATCAAGGTCCTTAAGGATTTCCTGAGAATCCTAACCAAGGTTTTCACCCCTCATCTCAAGGGAGTCAAAATCAACAGCTTTACCAACCTCCACATAAGAGAAGTTTGGAGGACATTGTGATACAATTTTTTCAGGCTCAACAATCCACTAACACTAAATTTCGAACTGCCTTAAATGATGTGAGATTCCAAATCACTAAGTTGACCTCATATATGGGCAATTTCCAACAAGAAAAAGGGAAACTCCCTTCTTGGACCATCCAAAACCCCCAAGGTCAAAATAGTGTTGGAATCTCAAGTCCAAACAATGTAACCTTTAAACATTGCAAGGCTGTCACCACTCTTCAAAGTGGAAAAACAATTGATAAAACCATTCAACCCAAAGAATTTTCCAAAGAAACAACAAAAGATGTGCAAAATGAATGACAAGCCTCATGTTCCTAGGACAAATGTTGTTGATGTTGAGCTAGGAAAAGATAAAATATCCCATTTCCCTCCTGCTCTATACCCTCATAGGTTGAGAGTCCCTAAGAAAGTGAACAATCACTCTAAAATCTATGAGTTTTTCAAACGGGTTATGGTAAACATCCCCTTGTTGGATGCCATTAAGCAAATTCCATCATATGCCAAGTTTTTGAAAAGATCGGTAATCGTGAGTTGTTGCCAGTCAACAAGGATGCATTCATGACTCCAATACCACCTCCTCGACAGGAACAACTTTGCCCTCAAAATACAAAAGACCCATGAAGCCCCACCATTTCATTACAGTGGAAATTCGAAATTGGGACATGTCTAGTAGACTTGGAGCAAGTGTTAATTTCTCGCCATACTCTGTATATGTCGAGCCAGTGGTTAGAGAGTTAGAACTGACTAATATCACCCTTCATTTAGTTGACCGTAGTGGGAAAATTCCTAGAGGGATAGTGAAGGATGTATGGTGCAAGTAGACAAGTTCTACTTTCCTATGGATTTTGTTGTTCTTGACACTCAACCTATGCGAATCAAGGACTCCTATTTCCAAAGGGACTCGTAAGCCCTTCGCCACCGCCAATGCCATCATACAATCGTAGGAGGACTAATGACGTTATCTTGGTAACATGATCTAATTTGAATATCTTTAATGTTATCAAGGAGATTGGGGATGATGAGGAAGTCTGTGAGGTAAATATGATAGAATCTGTGGTGCAGAACTATGTAGATCATGTTTCATATGATGACCCTCTCAAGTCTTGTCTAGTAAGCCCAAGTTGTGTTAAGGCGGTAACCACATCTAAACTGGAGTTTCTGCACTCCATAATTGAGCATAGTGAGGTAATGGAAGCAAATGGGTGGGCACCCAGATTTGAAAAATTGCCACCAATTGATGAAAAAGTATTGCTTTCGGAAGAGAAACCACCTAAGCTTGAGTTGAAACCCTTACCATCGCATCTCAAGTATGCATTCCTAGGGGTAGAAGACACTTTCCTGGAAATCATATCCTCTTCTTTTAAAGCGATCAAGAGAATAAACTTTTGGAGATATTGAGAACCCACAAAACTACCATAGGATGGACAATTGCATATATTAAGGGAATTAGCCCCTTGATTTGCACACATAGAATTCACTTGGAAGATGATGTCAAACCCTCTAGACAACCACAGGGACGACGGAACCCAGTCATGAAAGAAGTTGTCAAGGAAGAGGTCTTAAAACTGTTGGATGTAGGTGTTATTTACCCCATCGTAGATAGCAAGTGGATCAGCCCAACCCAAGTAGTTCCTAAGAAATCTAGGGTCACTGTGGTAGCAAATGAACACAATGAGTTAATTCCCACTCGTGTCACTATAGGTTGGAGGGTGTGCATAGACTATAGGAAACTTAATGCTGGCACTAGGAAAGATCATTTCCCTATACCTTTTGTGGATCAAATGTTGGAGAGAGTCAGCAGGCATGAATCTTCTATTTTTTCTGTATGGGTACTCAAGGTACAATCAAATCTGAGATAGCCCTAGAAGATCAAGAGAAACCACGTTCACCGCTCTTGTGGCACACATTTGCCTTTAGGAAAATCCCTTCTCAGATTACGTAATGCAAATTCAGAACCTTCTAGTGGTGCATGATGGGGATTTTAGTGATATGATAGAACATATCTTTGAGATTTTCAATGGATCGATTCTGCTGGAGATTCATATGAGGGATGTCTGGAGAATTTAAGGAGAGTACTGGAAATGTGTTAGGAGAATAATTTAGTGCTGAATTGGGAGAAGTGTCACTTCATGGTGACACAAGAGATTGTGTTAGGACACATAGTGTCGAGAGAAGAAATAGAGGTAGATAAAGCAAAAGTTGAGTTGATCTCCAACTTACCCACCCCTATGTGTGTCAAGGATATAAGGTGATTCTTAGGTCATGTAGGATTTTATATGAGATTCATAAGAGATTTTAGTGCCATAGCCCGTCCTTTATGCAATTTTCTTGCCAAGGATGTCACTTTGGAATGGTCACAGGCATGCGAGGCGGCCTTTGATAAACTGAAAACTATGTTAGTGTCACCTTCTACCATGCGATCTCCTAATTGGGACCTTCCTTTTGAGATCATGTGTGATGCTAGTGATTATGCCATAGGGGTTGTCTTAGGGAATAGGGAAGATAAAAAATCATTTGTGATCTATTATGCTAGCAAGACACTAGATTTCGCTCAATCCAATTACACAACCAATAAAAGAGTTCTGCCATAGTCTTCGCTTCCTCTAGAAAAGTTCAGGTCTTACATTGTAGGGTCTCCTGTAACCATTTTCACTAATCATGCAGCGTTGAAGTACTTGCTCTCTAAGCAAGATACTAAGCCTCGTTTGACTTGGTGGATCCTACTCTGTCAAGAATTTAACCTGACCATTAAGGATAAGAAGGGAATAGAGAATGTGGTAGCCGACCACCTGTCTCAGTTAGTTTCGAAGACAACTTCTGAAGGTCTACCCATAGGAGACACTTTCCCTAATGAGCAACTTTTTGCTCTTGTCCACGGCCCATGGTATGCGGACATAGTAAACTATCTAGTGACAGTACAAATTCCATCCAAATGGACCTCTCAGCAAAAGAGGAAATTTTTGGTGGACATAAAAAAATACTACTTTGATGATCCATACTTGTTTAAATATTGTCCTGATCAATTGCTGAGAAGGTGTGTATCCAATGACGATCAAATTGGGGTACTCACCTTTTGTTTGAAGCTTGTGGAGGGCATTTATCCACATGAAAAACGGTGGACAAAATCCTACAAGTCGGTTTTTATTGGCCCACTCTATTTAAAGACTGCTTTGATTTTTGCAAAACCTGTGCTCGGTGCCAACAATTAGGAGGGATCACAAAAAGGAACATGATGCCTCTTACCCTTATTTTAATTATTGAGATCTTCGATTGTTGGGGTTTAGACTTCATAGGGCCTTTTCCCCTTCATGGGTAATTTTTACATTTTATCGCGCTGATTATGTTGCTATGGGTGAAGGCCATTCCAACAAGAACTAATGACCACAAGGTTGTTTTGAAATTTTGAAAGAACATATTTTTTCGCTTTGAATGCCTCGCAATCATTAGTGACAGGGCTCCATTTTTGTAATCATCTTTGAAAATTGTTAAAAGTATGGAGGTCACACACAAAGTTTCACTCGCTTTACCACCCACAAACTATCGAACAAGTCCAGCTGACAGGATCAAACATATTTGGAAAAACGATTACCCCTAATCACAAGGATTGGTCACTTCACTAACCGACGCTTGGGCCTACCGCATCGCTTTTAAGAAAATTCTTGGCATGTCTCCCTATATTAGTTTATAAGGCATGTCATCTCCAAGGAAAATGGAGCATGTATATATCAGTCATTAAAACTTTAATTTTATTTGGCTAAGGTGTAAACAGAGACTGCATGTATGAACGAGCTTGAAGGAATTGAGGCGTGAATCGTATGAGAGCTTATAATCTATGCAGAGGCTCAAGCTCTTTCCATGACAAGAAATATCAGGCGACACTTCAACCTCACCAAAAGGTACTGCTGTACAGCTCTCGCTTGCACATCTTTCCAGGTAAACTCAGTTTAGATGGACTGGACCTTTCATCATCAAGGTAGTTCACCCATATGGTATAGTGAGATTGAGAACTGAAAATGGTGAGTGAGAATCGTAGATCCCGCCAATGGCGTTCTTCCGCCGCAATTCGCCATTCTACCCTTTTGTATATAGTTTTTCTTTTCCTTTTCTTGCATTTCTTTACGATTTATTCATTTAGTCTGTAATTTTTTTTTTAATAAAGGAGAGTCCAACCCTTATGTAACTAGTATTTTTGGCCCTCTCTTATAGTTTGTGGGGTGTATCAATCAGTGCATTAAGGGCAATGCTTATTTCCATGGTGGGGGTGGGCATACACTAGTGGTTAGAGCCATTTAAGTGCATGCTATTTGGTTTAATTCAGTGTTCTTAGGAGGCTAAGTGCATGCAATTTTTTTCCATTTTGCCTCTTTGAGTATGGTACTCGACCTTATGTAATATGGAACTCGCATGCACCCATGTATGCACTCCATATAGTTTCACTGCACATACACAATAACAGGCATGCACAAAACCTTTTTTTTTTTTATATTTGGGACCATATTAACCCAATTCTTTTCTATTCTCCAGAGTCAATCTTGATTTGTATCATTCTCATTCATAAACTACACAAGTCATTGATTTCCTATCCCAAGCTCATTTTTGTCATATCGTCACCATGCATTTTGGCATTCCCATGTCAACTACATGCATCTTATTCTTTCGAGGAACATCCATACGAAGTTGAAAGATGATTTTGTGCCATATTTTCTTTTAAACTTCTAATCATATTGAGTCATCCTTTGCACCCTTGTTGAGCGCTTGAGTTACCAAGCTCCTGCCTCAACTCCAGGGACTTGATCACGTGGAGTAAGGATGACTCCAAGGTAAGTGAAGGTGCCGAGAGAGCGTAGTACTAACCGAGCAAGCACAAGTCACGGGCGGGTTCGCAAGCAGTTAAGGAATGCATGCTGAAATCCAAAATGGAGAATTTGTACTTTATAAAGTGGTACCCCAGATCAATTATAATGAAAACGGCACCAGGTCGAAAAACAAGGCGGTAACACTCTGGTACCCAGACCACACTTCCCGGGCACCTGCACCCATAATGAAAAAGCAATTTGTTGACGGCATCACACTCACTGGCTGGTACCGCATCGACGCGGCGCGGAACGGTCACATCAACCTAACCCGAGGCATCAATAATTCTTCGCACGAATGGAACGTCAACCGCCGTGGCGACTTCATCCCGCCGCGGTCCACGATCTTCCACGGCGGTCGCGTCGGACGCGCCGGTCACCGATTCCGCCAGCGGCTTTGCTTCGCCGCCGGGGCAATCCGCCGCGAACTGCAGGGATGGCGAAAGCTCAGCCCGATTTCCGGTGCGGTATCCAATAGTGCTAAAGATGGGGTCGGGTTGGGAGACTTCAGTGTGTGGCGGGTTGGTTCTTTGCATTATTCGCTATCGCGCCATATTCGCGCAGATCAAAGAACATAGGGAAGAAAAGGCCACCAATCCTTAATGGAGCGCGCCGTGAAAAACAAGCACTATACTGTGAGATGTGCAAGTGGTAGTATGGAGTTTTAAAGGTCCTTCATCAGAGCAGAAAGTGACAATGAGGATAGAGAGATTGAGCTGTGCTTAAATTCTGAACTAGAAAGCAGAAAGTGGTCCATCCAATTCAGCATTATCGTTTCCAATTTCATAGATAGAATGGTACCGAAACGTTTTTTTGTTATTCAAATCCATTCGCCGTCATCCGTAACCCAATTTCCGGAATTCGCCTTGAGGCACTGGCTGTTTCATCCGCCCGCTACACAACAGCGAACTTTATTCTTAATCGGCATCCGAACCGGCACTCGAGACTACAATCTCAAGGAAGCAGCTAATGGTTAGCCCTGACTTGATCGCTAGATCGCGAATTGGGCGGTCTCTCGCTTCGCTACGGACAAACCCTTTATCCGCACGCATATTAGCGTAGTTTGATGCGTATCCGTTGCAAAACACCATGTGCAACAGTCCTGACATCATGGGGCTTTAGCGCAAAGCAATCTACCTCGGTACCAAATCCTGTGCATGCGATAATAAGGTAAAATAAACTATCATGAGAGGAGAAACTACTCAGCAAAGAAATCTGCCGCAGATTATGCAACGTGAACGTGGTGCCAGCGATTTACTTTGGTAATATGGTACAGTTCCAGGACTTTCCCAGTCCCCAACTTGAGAACAGCACTAACCTTTCCTACCTAAAATTTGGTGGAAGTTCTCGATAAGAGGTTCTAGTAGAGAAAAAGAGTTCGTCCTAGCCGGGGCCATCACAAACAAAAACAGGCAAAGACTGAGCCCTCCTATATACTCATCTCTAAACAAGATTATCTCTCTTCCTGGCCATTTCCAGCCACCACTCATCTGCTCACTGTATCATTGAGTACACCCTCAGTATGAGTATTTTATTTGAGAACCAGCTGATTGTCTTAAATCATCCCGGGGGAAGCATAGTTTAACTATTGAGCTCTCCGCTTTTATAAACAAGACTCCATGATGGTTCGCTATCATTGGTTTATAGAACTCCAACTCCAGGTGCTGATCCCATGATTTGATTGATCCAAAGGATTGTACATACTTTAATTTTATGAGAAGTGACCAAGAGAAAGTAGTATCCGGTTAGAATAGCGGTGCCCGCAATTTCACAGTTGACCTCACCAGCGTCAGCCAACGACTCCCACCTAAGCTGAAACCCCCATATTTGTAAATTACAGCACAGCCATGATGTTTAAAAGACCTTATTTAGTTTTTAGTTATATGTTCTTAGCTGACTCAGTACAAAAGAGCTTTTGTTTGGTTATGGGTGAAATGTTTACGTTTTACCAGTTAACTCATTTTGGTAGATTTCATCAGATTCTATCCTCAGATTCTATCTCTTATAGAGATCCTGCTTATACGCTTTGTTATTTTATCCATTGGCGACTCGGGAACGCTATGCTCAGTCAAGTCTCAAGGGCGCACACTCCATGGGTTAGTAGCAATTTCAAGGTTCAGCGCCTGGGTCTTTTAAATCTGAATGCTTGGATACTCCTTAGCTCACTCTTGAAGCCGTTTCCAGCAGCCTGAGGTTGATTAGTCCAAATCCTGCCAAGATAATAAGGATGGTGATGAGTGTGCTGATACAAAGTGCAACAATTGATGCAGATTTAAGCCTCAGCTATGTTTCGTTTGTTTTTTGTGAAGAATAGGTATTTAGCCCTGGGGGAAGGTCAACCTCATATTTTGTGCCTGGCGCAAAATTTTAATCATTCCTGAATTATCCATTTATACATTAGCGTCCCCACTTATTCTACGACCAGATTCAAATTTCCTGCGCCTTACAGTTAATCGCACAAAATTGTTGAGTCTGATCCGGCATGGAAGGACTCGAATAAACTCAGCGCATCAACTGGGTTAAGAAAGGAATGTTAGTAAAACAGAGAAATGGAGATGAATTAGCAAATGGTCTTGATGATTTGTTCCTGCCCAAGATTGTTCTCAATACCTTTCCCCGCTTTTTACGCTATGGCCCCCGCTTGCTTTAGCTTTTGGCTTTTTCCATTTTTTACTCCTCAGAATGTTCCTTCCTGATTTTAGTTTTTGTGAATTTCACAGAATGATCATAATTCTAAGAGAAGCTCTAAACGTAAATAATACTTTGTATCAATCAATAAAGGACTTTACACGCTCCGCCCACTGGTCCCTCCTCTCGTCACTTTCTGTATTCTTCTGATTTTTGCCGCCAACATCTCTCTATAGATGACAAATCTGAAGGATATGCTCGTAGTTAAACCCCTCATCCTTTTAGCAAATAACGGCAATGCGGCTTATAGTAAGTCAGTATGTTCTCGTGCCTTCATGACAGGTTTGCGTATTCAGGCTCCTCGTTTTCACACCATAGCGAACCACAGCAGATGCTCTTCAATGCATTGACAAGTTTTATGCCAAGTGGATATCATCAGATCCACCTGAGTCAATAGTCGCTCCCGCTGGGCTATAACAATGTAAGAGTTCTTTAGATGTGTTTTCAATCGTTGGTGACACATGCCAATGAAATGCCATCTTTTTAAAAGGAAAATTCCTGTGATACTAGACTTTTAAAGTTAAATGAAGATCCAGAGGAAATGACTATATGTCAGTGTGTTCCTCAACGCTGGAGAAAAAGACTGAGCACGGTGCCTGAAGGCTCAAAACCCTAACCCAAAGGGTTTGAGACTTCCAGAGTTCTTTTCTGGTTTTTCCTTCATTTTCCAGCTCTAACATGTGTCCTGTGGCTGGGCTCCCCACAAGCTTTCACTGCTGAACCCAAACTGGAACACCACCTGTTTTTATGTCAAAGAAATCTATTCAGCAAAGAAACCATCCCCCTATGTCTTCACCCTGGAGAGCCAATTCTGATCAGAGGAAATTTTTACTGCAAAGAGAGTAAAATCCCAGGCTCATAACATACATCTCAACACCACCGGTACCTAACTAATGAAGGCCAGCACGTGATGGTGCCCAAGTGCACTTGATGACCATTTAACACTCAGACTGCCCACATCCCCAGTGAATTCTCCTCCCATGACATTATCAACTTTACTTACTGATGGGCCCTAACCTTAGGAGGACTGCTTTCTAATAATGGGTGTTTACTTTATTTAACTAGACTCCAAAGGATTAGAAACTTATGTATGCGCCATCATCATATTGTATTGTTATATCTTAAGAGGTGGATTATAAGAACTGAATATAAGTGAAATAAGAAGAACTGTAGAGAAACTAAACCTATGTGGAAGTCGGTGAGGAAACATAGATAATCAATGGATGGTAATAATCCATAAAGGTGTTACCCTGAACTGGCAATCCCTCCATCCACAGCAAGAGTTCTTTATCTCAGACTCACCACCACAAACTGACCTCCCAATGATAACTTTAATCCCATATTGGCTAGTGAGGTGACTTGTGAAAGACAGTATGGAATCTAACGCCAAATAAGCTGAAGAACTCCCACCAGGAGAACCCCTGGACTATAAATGATGGACTCAAAGTGAATTGACTAGTAAAATTATAACCTATGACATCACCTTGTTTCGTCTTAAGAATATGTTCATCAAGAGGATAGAACCTGATAAAGATACATTAAAACAAATCAACAAACTTGTAATTGATGCAGAAAACCATTAGAGGCTCCCGTGAGAATGTCAAGGTGGGAGGCGAGAAAGGAGCAGGTGACTGAGCAACTGCTGGCTACCCTTCACCCAACCCTCGCAATTTGATCCAAGTGTTAACGCCTAACCCAAAAACCACTACCGGGCCAACATCTTGCTACACTGCACCATGCAACACCAAACAATCCCAAACAAAGGCGTCATCCCATTTACACGGCCGCCTTCCTAAAGGAAAACTAGAAGTTAGTGTCACAATCTAAAGCCTTTTGTTAATATGATTCAAGATATTAGCGCCAATTGGCATCAGATAAGATATGGAGAACGGCGCGGTTCTTGGCCATGAAGCACCCCCAACCCCGCACTTATCGGGGCTCCTACCAAATTCCTCCAAATGGTTGAACTTGGTTAGAGGCCCACCTTCCTCATCTTTGCTTTTCATTTTATTCATTATTAGTTTCTTTATTTTGATTTCATTAATTTTTCTTTTTCTTAGATTTGGCTTGATACTTTAGTTAATTTTAGTTTAGTTTATCTTTTCATTTTTATAAAATTTTCTTTAACTTCTTTTATGTTATTTTATGCTGGTCGTTGTAGCAGAGCCACCTTAGTGTACTCTCAGAATCTGTTAATTTTCAAAGTTATGAATCTGAAATTCTTCATATATTATTATTATTATACAAAATTTTATTTCAAAATCATGATAAAATAAATAAAATTTGTCTTTCATATATAATATAAAAATTAAAATAAAACAAAAACTAATTAAAAATATGTTTCGATATTATAAATTTAACCCTATGACGCAGTTGGTGAATTTTCAGAAACACCTGGCTATGTTCCACCTTTGTTTTCATCATGATCTTTTCATCCCAACCTGTTTTAGGCGTTAATGTGCTGGAGCTTAGAGATGTGGAGAACCCAAATTATATAGTATATGCGAATACTTTAGAAATGCTATAGTTACACGTAAAATCTCCAGCTGGTCACTTTTTCTCCTCTCTTTCTTCTCCTAACTCTTGTTTATATGGAAGCCTCAAAATGATGAATTACAGTGTCAATGGTTTGAAAGCTCCCATCCAAAAACTATGAAACACATCATCACAGGTAGCACCCTTCCTTCCTCTAATCCAATCTCAGTCCCACTACACTAAATGACATTTGTCAAAGAAAGTTACAAATAGGCATCATGTTGTTGAGTTCACAAATTACTTTATGATGTTCAAAGGGTTTGATGGTTTGTGTTCCTCATGAAGTCAAGTATATTTTGCACTCTTCTTCAAAATTGGGCCAACTGGTCGGGGTCACCCACATAGTGCTCACTACACAAGTGGATGAGGTGGAGCTAGTGTTGGAAAATGGAGTTCGAACGGTTCTAAGTCCTGCGAACCCTGAAGAGCGAGGGCTTTGAAAAGGATCTCACACTCGGGTGCCTCAAGCCTTAATTATAATGGGCGTCATCGCAGAGATCCTGCTGATGATGGATTTTGATGATACGATTCTCTTGATTGCACCTTGCATAACAAAAAGAAGTCTAGAAACAAGAGGTGGTCCGGATCTATTTGCCGGTTGAATGATGTGTCGCGCGGGGCACAGCTTTGTCAGAGGAGTGCGCTTCGGTAGCTGATTAAGCCGAGAATCAGAAGAAACAAACACTAGATTTCGTAAGTTCCTCGCTGTCACCATAAAGGAGTCTTTGATACCCTACATTTCAGATGCATCTCATTCCAAGATAGTTACAATAAGTTTCGTAATTTCATCAGGTTAGGTACTTACTCTTCTGTACAAACCTTTGAATCAGCAACCTTTTGTAAATAATTTTTGTTATCATCTTTGCATGTCTTTCTTCTTCTTTCTTCACTCATATGGACTAGCAACGTGGTGTCAGTAAAGATTAGTTTCAAAAATAGTTTTGAACCCCTGTTATTTGCCTGGCGCCTTGGTACTAATCATTCTAATTAACCCGACGGTAACATTATTGTCCCTACTATTCTACTCCATCGATTTGTGGCAATTTTGTTTTGTGAGTTGACCATGGCAAAATTGTCGAGTCTATCCAAGCATGAAGAATTCCGAGAGTCAAACCTTTTCACCAGATCTAAATCAAGAGAAAGAATGAAATAAAACAGAGAAACTGATGACTACAATTAATTCTTCACAGCACTGCTCCCGCCTACAAAGATCGCTCCTCCCCACGCCTGCTCCTCGCTTTACTTATGCCCCGTTTGCTTGCTTTTGGTTTTTTCCATTTTACCCCCGTAATGCCTTCCGATTTCGGTCAAGCTTTTGTAACTTCCTTACATTGAGTAATACCTTATAAGTCTCTACCAGAATACTTGTATCAATCATTTGCGGACGTATGCTTCCCGTCTCCCGCCGGCCTCTCTCCGGCTTACTTTCTTTATTTTTTCCATTTTTTCTTTCTGCCGCCAAACACCTTCATGATGATAAATCAAAGATGTTCATTAAACCTCCCCTATCCTTGAAGGGAAGGCCACCAGTGCTGTTTATGTAAGTCGATGTTCTCATGCTCTTCATGTTGGTGCTTATGCGCTCAGTTCCTGCTTCTACCATGTAAATCTCTACATGCCTCTTTAATGTGTATTCGAAAGCTGAGTTCGATACTTCACTAGATCCACTGAGGCCCACGGCTTGTTCTCAAGTGAAGTTATCGGGGTAGTGTTTTATGATGCTTTCACTGTTAGGATATCGTTTCAATGGTAAATGCCATTCAAAAGGAAACCTAAGGGTCTAGGTTTTAAAGTTAAACAAGATCCCGCCTCGAAATGACTATACGGTCATGCTCCCCAACCAGAGTGACTGAGGCATATGTTTCACTGTCTAAAAACCCTAACCCAGTGGCTTGAGACTTCAAGGAGTTCTTTCTTATTTTTCCTTCATTTTAATTTTTAATCAGACCATATGGACTCCCTGTTTTACTCAAGCCTAAAATCCAAAACTTGAAATTCACCAATTCCAGCTTGAACAAAGAATCATTTGTATGTATGAAAACCTATCCTCGTGTTCTAATCTATTACTTATATCATAGTAGGCTTTGCGCCGTTAATAGAGGAAATGAAGCCTATAATATTACATTCCGAATAACTCATCGTAAGTACTTCAACATCATTTAGGTGCTACCTTTTCATCATGGCGCGGCAGCAGTTATTCATGTCCCATGCACATTTTCTAAGAGCGGCTGGTCTCGTGAGGATAACCCGTAGGGATCATCGTCAATCACAAACGTTGTTCGAGTCTCTGCAATTTAAAGTAAAAAGGAGGCGCTTGTGGATAGCTGCATTCTGCATCATTAATCGACCGGCATCGGTACCCACATGAAGTGAGGAGTAAATCAGAAGGGTACCTGCACTCAACTATAGTGGTACCGGGAGCACTCAAAGCGGTCGTTAGAGCACTACGGATCTCGTACCTGCATCACAATTAACAATCTTTATCAACATGCATCCTCATAGATTTCGCTGCACTTGATCTGTGTATGGCACGCCGCCTTTTGATCTCACTTCCGAGTCACTAATGAGGATTGTATTGCCCACTTTAAAGAATTGGGGGTAGAGTCTCCGACTTCAGGGTTTAGTCTGAACCTTTGAGCGTTTTTTCTTCATACTTTTCTAGGTTTTCATAGTATGAAGCTGCTTCTTCTTCTCACATTCTAAGTTTTAAGCATTTGTAATCTTTCGGGGCTTGGTTTATAACTTGGTGTTCATTGAGAGACTCTGCGTTTTTTATATCTCAACCTTTCAATTGAAGTGTTATTTCTCAATTCATGTTTACAATTAGTGTTCCAGTAGTTATGAATCAATTCTCAATTTTAATGGAGTTCTAAACCTCCATGATAGGGTTCTTACCCAGGAAAACTCACCTCCTTCCATGGTAATGTTCCTCAACCCTGCTTTATGTTTCAATGGGATGTATGATATTAAACCTCATGAAAATTTATAAAACCTTAGCGTTTGGCATCTTCTGACAACATGTGAACAAGAGATTCTTGGTACATCAAAGTAGTTGATCTCAATCAACCAGAGTCTTGCCAAATCGTTCGAGCAAGTGTTTGATATCGTCATTGCCTTTTGCCTCATGCAAAGCTTTTAAAGTTAAATCCCATCAAAGACCATTCATCAATGGCTCTGGGGATGAGATTGTAAATGAGAGGTGGGTGTTACCTAGTTGGTAGATGGTGAGCAGAAACCCTAGGATCCTATCTGTTTCCTACCCCTCTCTAGCTTTTACAATAGTTTAAGCCACCTGCTAATAAATCAATCGATCAAAACCCCTAGATTTACTTTAATCGCAGACATTCATCGTGGAAAGCAATCCCTAAGGATCATTCAGGAAACCACTCCCTCGTGGAAATGACCTGACCCTATAGTATTATAATGCTTTGACTCCACATCAAGTCCTTAGACGCTTCGAATAACAATTTCAAAGCACTACCTAAATACTAAGCAAAGGGAGGAGGCTGAGCCAGGAGGGGAACATAAGCCACCCCCAAGCCCAACACCACAACCTTTCCAACCCACTCACACAACTGCCATACTGGGGTGGAACCATATAATTTCTCATGGAGGTGGAGCCACAAACATGGTCAAAGACTTGCCAGTGAATCCACTAAACAGCAGCAGCTCCACAAGGGTTCCAAGGACAATAGCAAAGATAGTGTTCTTCGAGAAATGAGGGAATCATGGCCAAAAAGGTCCCGCTTCAAAGAACAACAAATGTCGAGCTTCACGAGAGAGAACAAAAGATCACCGAACATACACGAGCAAAGCCGCAGTTGAGCTAGCAAAGATTCCGCATAAACATAAAATGTAATTTGTGCCGCACACCAATGCCCCTTAAAATTGAGACATAAGTGTAAGGTACCGGCCCAGCAAAACGCAAAAATCGCAAAAGGATGCCTTCCCAAGCGACAACCAGAACTTGGGGGCACCCATGGCAAACACCCGCGAAGCACGCGCAGTGCGTAAAAGAAGATGAGAAGAGGAAAACTTAAAAGAAGAAACCGAGAAGAAATGAAAGGCATCAGTCTGTATCGGTCAAGAAAATGAGAAGGAAGTTGCGTAAAATGAAAGCAACACTGTAGTGAGAAAGAAAACTCGAGAAAGAAAGAGGAAATAAAGCCTACATGCCCGTGGTTCATTTCTTCGCCCGACTTCAAAAAGCAAATATGAAGAGTACTTAGATTCTGAAATGTTCAAGAAGATAGAGAGATTACCATACCTTTTGTTAAGGGCAAAGGGCTCAAACGCCTATCATGCCAAGTTTCAAGGACATTCTCGAGCAAGAAAAGAGCTGAGCTGAAGAAATGAGCGCGAACTTGGAGAAATGATGAGTCCAAAAACTCATTAGATTTTTAACCCATTTTTTCTTGAAGCCAGGCCAGAATAATGATGAATTGTTCCAAAAACTCGATAACACTCAATCAAATTCACTCTATGTGGAAAATGCGCTGGTAAAATCAAATTTTAGCAAAATCGCAAGAAATTCATCGCGGTGTAATTGAAGTCAAAACTGAACTTAAGTCGCTAATAGAAGTAGCCTAAGAATTCCAAGTCAATACCTCAAACAAATTTGGCTTCAAGAAGAAACCTAAGAGTGAATAAGCAACGTGGACTGCATGCAGTTACCAGACAAAATATGACCAGTGGAGAATAAAAAGAAGGGCCAAATGAAGAGCACCATGTCGCGATATCATTGCGACGTCGCGACACCAAACGGCAGATAAATGCAAAGCTCTGATACTACCACATGAGGTCGCGACAAGTAGTCGACTACAAAGCCACAAGAACAACCTTCTCAAGTAAAGGAAGTCGCGAACTAATTTCCTGAAGAGGGGTTGACTCATGTCGCGACCGACGCAATGAAGACAACACCAAGAAACGCAATGTGCAAACCCAAACATCGACCATGAATTAATGAGGAAGGCATATTATGTCGCTGACACCACTTCGCGAGGTCGCAAATGTAAAAATGAAACTAGCAAAGATACGGAGGTCGTGACATCAATAGAAGTTACATAAAAGATTTTCAAGAGACCAACGCAGAGGTCGCGGATAGCGAACAGACAGAGATATCAAACACCGACCGTGCGATCGCCGACATCGTACGCGAGCGTTGGCGATGCGATCGGGCCGTGCCGCGACATCACCGCAAAGTATCATGGCCGCGACGCCAATCGCTGGTCATCGCCCTTCGGTCGCCATATCTACCGTGATGGTATAAAGGTCGGCTGAATGTACCGCTGGTCGCGATATCGCCATAAAGAAAGGAAGTCGCGACGACCTTCAGCGGTCAGCCGACATCACCGTGACGTTTGGGGGTCGACGCCGCCGCTGGTCGCAACGATCGCCATAAAGAAAGGAAGTCGCGACGCTGGCCGCAAGCCGCACATCACGCAAAGAATGAGGTCGCTGAAGATCATTTAGCTGCCGCATATCAAATCCCGCAGATGCGTCAAGACAGTCACAATAAAAAGAAAGCTTCCACGACTCAAAAGAGCTCTCAATGCGAAAGGTAAGTTTCACGTATGATTGAAGTCGCGACATTAGAATGTACCAGGGCACGCGAAGTCGCGACGCGGAAAGAGAGGTCGCTGGAGATTGTCGTCGCTACATAAATGGAGTCGCCATATTATACAAACAAATGGGCCGCTTATTTTGAAATCCACAAATAGGTGTACTCATAGGGGGCCCAACTTCCAAACCCTATAAATATGCAGTCATATCGTAAGAAAAGCGTTCTCTCGCGCCATAAAGAGAAGTCCTGCAGCCAAGGCTCGCTTATTTTAATTTTCGCTTTTCTTTATTTTGGTCGGCGTACTTAGATTAGACATATGTATTGTTATCGTGATTTGGAATTTCTCGACTGATAAGTAGCTTCGCCGGGGCCGGGTTGAATGCGCACGATGTATTCTTTCAAAATTACCGCCCCGTTCGCTTATCCAACGTAAATTTGAATTTGAACTTCCAGCTCGATTTACGAGTTCTTCCGACGTGAGCCACCGTTAAGTGTAATTACAATTTAGAAACCCACCTTCCGTTGAATTTACTTCCGTTGTTAGAATTTATCTTTCCCCGCATAAACATGGAATTTAACAACTTCATGCGTTTGAACCCGCTTGCAGTTTTGCTTATTTTTTTTCAGATTCGATCCAAAATACGCGTCCCATACTTGTAATAATTGTTTCATGCTCGATTTTAGGCCTCCGAAAGTGACACATGTGACTTTTGGTAGTATCAACAACATTCGAAGGGTATGCTAACCAATATCGGGATCTAATGGGCTTTGTGAATTTAATTGATAAATCTTTCTTCTCACTTGAAACCAGAATGAGTTGAATGACTTATCAATTAAAAATGGAGTGAGAGTTGACGCTGCCTAAAAAAAAGTGCTGGTTTAACCCTATTTATTGTATGGTTTCGAGTGCTTTTGTTTACTAATCATTCTAAATAAATCCAATTTATACATCATGGCTCCTGTACTATTTTAATGATCTGCATTTTTTGTGGGCAATTCATAGCTTTTGCTAGCTAATTATGCCGAAATTGTTGAGTCGATCCAAGCACGAAGAATTCGGGGTCAACTCAATACGTGATCAATTGTTCACAAGGAAAGAAGAGCAAAGTGAAGAAAACGGAGCATCATGATTTTGGTTCCAAATGAGCACTGCTCCTGTGCACTGCTCTTAGTTTGCCCCCGCTGACGCTCAGCTTTTGTTACAATTTTCGTTTTTCTCCCTTTCTACTCGCAGTAATCACTTATGCTGATCGTATGGTATTTCACTTAGTTTGTAAGTGCACATAAGCCATTTTGTATACAATCAAGCAGAGTGGAATTAATACTGCTGCTAATGTGAATAGAAAGCCAGGGTTCCGCTTCTCCGATTCCCTTTCTCCTCATTTTCTCCTTTCTACACAAATACTCCTCCGAGGATGACAACTCGCAGGATGGTTGGCCAGGCCTCTTCCCCCTTGAAGAGGACGCCACCGGCAATCTGCCATTATGTAACGCACGGCCCCGCTTAACGCACGTGATTAATGTGTCAGCGTTTAAGTTCCTACTTCTCACTTAGGTTAAAATCTTAAGCATACTTCTTAATGTATTCGCAGCTTTAATTAATAGTCATTTCCTCGCTGCTTATTGTGGATTAGTGGTTTTTGAGATGTGTTTTCACCTAAGTAGAACATTTATGCCCATTTAATGTTATGTTTCTAAAAGGGAAAATCATAAGGTTTATTTTTTAGCTAAATGAAGATCCCATCCGTGAAATTGACTATATGTCATGTTCCTCAACGCGAGGTTAGATCTTATGACATGTTGTTGCCTCTGATAAACCTCAACCCAGTGGCCTGAGACTTAAAGGAGTTCTTTTCCCTTGGTTTTTCTTTCTTTCATTTTATTTTCAGCCTTTAAAACCCCAAACCTCAACAAGCTTTTCAAACCAAACCTTAAAAATCCAAATTAAATTCACCATTTTTTGATTTCACTCAAATCATTTCAGACGAAGAAACTAACCCCTACAATTTAACTTATGGTTTCATACCTGAGCAACACCTGCCTTAGGATAAAATGAGGAGCAAAGACAGCTGATTCCTTAATCACCCTGTTAAGTGTAACAATCAAGAGTTCGCCCCCACCACGCAAGTCTGAACCTGCTGGGTAAGAATTAAATCCTGCGAAGAATGAACCGTTCTAACTTTTGAGAGTTTAGAGTCCATAAAACCCAGCGCTTTTGGCTCCTGGCACCTTTAGGTCGAGGTTACAGCTCGTTGCTTCCAAAGAGCTTATCAGAAAAGAAAAACACCCCAACAAGGCAACCTCAGATTAGAAAGATACATCTGTCCTTCCTGATTCAAAAAGAAACAACAGGTGAAGACAGATACTATTTAAATAGAAGTTACTACAGAGAGATCCAATATGAAATAAGAATTTCCTTGACAGATCTAAATCCTAGTTCACAGCTTACAAAGCGATGAGCAAGTCCAGAGAACTAGACAGTTTCGCAATAAAGATTTCAATGCAACTTTGAAACTAACTCAATCTCACTATTTCTCAATTTTTTTGCCTAGCTTCAAGTGTTAGTTCTACTCTCGGTCCTTAGTTTATATGATTCACCCTCGTTATTTCAAATAAGTCATAGAAATTCATCAACCTCATACTTCGTAAGTCCGCAGTATGGAGTTTGAGCAAAGCCAAGTAGCTGATCCTCACCTTCTAGTGATCTCAGCGGATTCGATTATCCTGATTCAAACTAATTTTATTATTTGTTCGGTCCGTCCATCGGCGTAATCATGACTCAAAACCAAAGAAACTATCCATCTTTACGCGTTAAATTTTTAACCGTATAAATCGTAAAAGAAACGAGAACAAAACAAAGTTTCATAATACGTTTGTGGACGATAATAACTTTCAAATAAAGCGAGGTAAACTCCTTGAAGCGAGTTTCGATCCATCACCCACGCACTTATAGTGGAGAACTGACAATAAACAAAGTTTCAAAACAAGTCAATGACCAATAAACTTGGTTCGTAGATCGAACTATTCACCGCAAATAAAATACTTCACCTGGTCGATTTTTAAGAATAGAACAAAAATAAGCGGTAAGTACTACATTAGTCACTAATTTTGAACACAAGCCATGTTGAAAATATTTTTAGGTTTGGACTCTAATCATATTAATATGAGTGTGCTTTTATTTCAGAAAACCTTAATGCAGCAGGAAATAAAGGATCTCACCCCCGATTCCAGAGGACACCGACTGAGAGAACGCTCGTGAGCTGGGCAGAAAGACAAAAAGAGTAGGAAACGAGCGTAAGAGACACATGACCAAACAAGAACAGATACAGCGTAAGAACCCCCATTACCGAAGTACACTTATGTGATTTCTCTCGAGGTCTATTATTCAAGAAGAGTATTCTCGCAATCGTAGACAAAATTAATAAAGTGGATGCAATTTTGAACTAAAGCCGCCTTAATTGGCAATGGTTCAGCAACATCACACCGGTCATCCCAATCGAAGACCCAAAACGGAGCACCTGGTAGAAGACTTCTGATTGCTATAGTCGCGCTGTCGAACTATGTGAGATCGAGGTGATAAAACTACATCTCTTCCATTTTCTTTTTGAGAGACATAGCACCCACATGGTATGAATCCATTAACATATGGATCCGTTGATACTGGGAAGAAATGCAGAAGCTACTTAGGCAAGATTCTTTCCTCTGACCTCACTAGAGACAAGAGAGATAATTGTATTCCAAACAGGGAAGATGAGAGCCTTATGTCGCTGGGGAAAGATTCAAAAAGATTGTCGAAAAAGGTGCCCAATGCATGGAATGTAATTAGCGACCCAAATGGGATGGTAGTGTATCACGCTCCCGACAGATACATCCGGGCGGGTATTATGATGCTTCATGTCGTGGGGAGCATTCAAGCGAAAAGTGTCAAGAGGTAAGAGATCCGATGAGGACTCAAGAATGCACAGAAAGCTCCACCAGTTTCAAGAGGTAGAGCAGATGGTGTGCGTCATGGAGTCGAGCAAGATGGATGCTATGGAAGCTAAGTTGATTAAGTAATGCATGGTGATGGACAAACAAGAGAGAAGATACACACCGCCGGCGCAAATAGAAGCAAAGAGAGAACTGACGAGAAAAGGGCGCTCACGAGGAAATGTGGGGCGAAGGTCTTCGCGGTGCCGAGATAGTTACGGGCACGCGAACGAAAGCAAAAGAAGTTATCCTCAAGCCAATCCTAACCTGCTCAGTGACTTCACGATCAGATCGAGGAACCATGAGAATTTCTTCAGATGCGTGAGGGCATTACATGGCCCAAGGCGTGACAACATCCTCAACAAGGAAATATCATACTCACCATGTCCCAGCAGCAGCAGGCAGAAAGAAATGAATCACTAGGTCAGAGGAGAACCAAACCATTCGAGGATCAAATGCCGCAGCCTCATGGGGGATAATTGTAGCGCTATTATAAATCAAGAACATAAACTATCTGATATGGAACTTTCTAAGTCCGGACACTCTGGGGATGAGCCAAAAGAATGCTGGCAAGCCACCGAAAAATCTGTAGACAATAAGTAAGGCAACGCCCCGAATATGCCCAATCAGAACAAAGGAACACTCCCTAGTGACACCCAAAAGAACCCTAAAGACTGCATGGCAATTCAACCGAAGGGAAGGATTTGAGCAAGAACCCGAAAAAGCATGTATAGAAAGAAGAGGACCCGAGGCAGAAAGAAGAGCATCGAAAAGAAAGAAGAGAAGAACAAATTGATCAACATATGAGGTGGAAAGAAATCATTTAAAAGAAAGAAGGAAAGTACCAAATTATGCTCTCGTTGTTGCCATTCCCATGGCAGGATTTGCTAAAAAGAGAAGAACGCTTTAAATTCGGATATTCAAGAAAATAGAAATAAATATCCACATTTGCGCAGGTGATCGTAAATAAATGCCTTTAGTAAAACACGAGGTGCCAGTAAGAAAGAAAGACAATGAGGAGGGTATAGTTAACTCGACCGCTTCATACAAAGGCATTATCCAACAAGCTCCTAAAGAAAGATGATGACTCTGGCGCCACTATTCCCCGCTCTATGTGAAACGTGGAGTTCCTACAGTGTTTATGACTCCGGAGCAAGTATAAATTTGATGCTCTATCGCGGTGCGTAGACTTAGTTTAGAACTAACCCCAACAGCAATTACTTTGCTGTATACCATAGATCAATGGCAATAAACTGGCAGGGCATTCCGAAGACGACTGGCCAAGGTCAAACTACTTCCGCAGATCGTTACCGTGCGCATGGCGGGAAGATCCCCGTTCCTCCGTTGTCGGAAGACCTTTCTAGCAACAGAGCCGCCTTTGATCGATGCAACATAAAGGTGAGAACTCATGAGCACTCGTAGTCGGGAATGAAGCAGCGGGCATTTTATTATTCATAGGAGTCAGAACATCTTAACGAGGAAGACAAATAGATGGGTCGTAATAGCAATAGCCTTCTTCAATGACGTAGGTGAATTCGACACATTCAAAACTCTATCAAATAAATTGAGATGAACTTCTTTATTCTCGAGAGCTTTGACGTGTAAAGTTCATCAAATTTTTGTTTAATAATAAAAATACCGAGTATAAATGAAATGGCTTTAAGATAGCTTAGCATCCGCACAATAAAGAAACTCATGGCGTGAAACTGGGGCGTATGGCAATATCAAGGAGCTGCCCATCATTTGAAATATGAGCCTTTAGAGCGTAAAAAGAGAAAACCAGTTATCATCACCATCAACTGTGTCGGCTGAACGTAAGTTGTCGTACTCTGAAAACATACAAGCAATCAAGCTGTCAATCAAGATCCGAAAGGTATCATCCTCATTTATGCGCACAAAATATTACCCCAATATTAATGCAAAACCGCGAGCATCAAAGGAGGTCGAACCCAACATGTTAGTTATTTTAAAGAAGCTCTAAAATGGTTAAATGCAGGTTTCATATATGCGCATCGTGGCGCTCGGTGAAGCCTTTATATGGTTCCAAAAGGTGGATTCGAAATTGAAGAACTTAAATGAAAAAGGAATGGAACTTATTCCACAAGAACCCAGATAGATGGAGGGGCCTGTATCGACTTCATGTAGGTAAACGAATATTATAAACTTAAAGGATCATTTTCCCTACCTTTCATCGATCAAATGCTGGATAGGTTGGCAGACAATTCTATTTTTTTCGATGGATACTCCGGATATAACTCATTTAGCTATCAGACCAAGATCTTAGAGAAACCACTTTACATGCCCATTTGGTACTTTTGCTTTGTGAAAAATGTGCCATATTTGATTGTAATGCTCCTGGGTACCTTCCAAAGGTGCATATGATTGCCCATATTTTCCGATTTAGCGCATAGTTGGTAGAGATCCTCATGATGATTCTGATGTTGTATGGATCCACTAACAATGCCCGTGATAACCCGGGACACATCGCATGGTATGAAGACAAAACTGAATGTAATCGATGAGAAATGCCATTTTATGGTTACAGCAAGACCATTCACATGTCCCATCACAACAGGCTCTCTATAGACCGCTGTGTTAGTTTCAATTTATAGATCTAATGCCACCACCATACGCTTTAAGGAATCGTAAGTTTTGCATGATCGATTTTATATGAAGATTTATCAGATTTTCAAAATTGCCAGACTACTATGTGATTACGGAGAAAGATAAAGTTTGGTTTGATGAATCCTCGCCTATAAAGCACGAAGAAATCACCAAACTAGCGGAAGCTCCCATCATGGCAAAACCAAAGATCGAACAAAGAATTCCTCGAGATCATGCATGCCATAGATTTTTGCAATGGAGTCATCGGGACAGAAAAGAGGAAAAAGTGTTTAAGGCCATCTACTGCGTTAAAACCTTTTGAATGAAGCACAAGAAAATCATCATCAAACAAAAAGGAGATGTCGGTAATAGTGTTTCGCAATGAAAAATTCAGCTATATATTTCGTCTCCACAAAGCAAAGAAGATTGACTCGATCAAAAAGGAAGAATTAAATATCAATGGCAAAGAAGTAAACAAAGCCAAGATTGATCAAAGTATTATTGTTATGTGAATTTGATTTAGGAAATTAAAGACAAAAAGGGCAAGGATAATGTGATACCGATCACTGCTAAGAGTAGAGAGAACCTAACGCACAAGAAAAGTGGAAGCAGGAATAATATAAAATTTTCCAGATGAGTAGTATCAATTGGCACCCACCATCCCTGTATGTCAAGATTGGAAATTTCAGCCGTGGAATTATGCCACAAGAATCTCACCTACCGCCAGAGAGTGCCAAGACCCATGTAATGAGGACACATCCAGATTGATCCATATTTGTTTAAAAGGAGGAGTTTGATCCATTATGCTGAGAGATGTGTACCGTAGCAAGAGGAGCGTGCCAAGATCTCATAAGAACGTCAGTAACACCTCATGGAGGACACTTTGTAGAGATAAAAACAGCTCCACAAAACTCTCCAAATTTTCAGATTCTACCGCCTACAATTTTTGATGACCTGCTTTTGAATGGGGTAAAGTCAGGCATCAATGCCAAAATAAAAGGCATGAGATGCCCTCAGAAGGTATCCTTCAGAAAATTGTTTGATGTATGGGGAATGGATTTACGGGGCCTTTTCCAGCTTTCATTTGAAAATATATACATACTCCCAAACAGGTTATGTATCAAAATGGGTAGAAGATCACCTTGTCTTAAGAATGATGCCAATACGCCAGTGGTTTTACAGTGAAGATTTTGTAGATTGGGACACCTCGTAACTATAATTGCGATGGAGGAAGCCATTTTGGTAAATAAGGTGTTTCCGATAAACTCATGAGCGTATATGGTATCAACACATTGAGCTTCTGGCTTATCATCCTCAAACAAATGGCAAGCTGAAATTTCCAACAGAAATAAAGAAAACGAAAAGACTGTGAGTTCTAGCAGAAGAGATTGGTCTTTAAAGCTTGATGATGGCCAGGCATACAGATCGCTTAAAACTCCCATCGAATGTCCCCATACAGACTTGTCTTTGGAAAACCATGTCATCTCCCTCTTGAACTGGAATACAAAGCCATGTGGGCCATCAAACAACTGAACTTCGATTTCAAAATTGCAAAGGAAGAGAGACTTCTCCAACTGAATGAACTGGAAGAACTGAGAAATGAAGCCTATGACAATGCTAGAATATACAAGGATAAGACAAAGAAATGGCATGATCAAAGGATTCTGGAGGAAAGAGTTCGTAGTAGGGGATCGTGTCTTACTTATTTCAACTCCGCATTAAGATTATTTCAGTGAAGTCGAAATCAAAATAGAGTGGACCATATACAAGGTGTCAAGTACTATCTTTGGAGCAATAACACTCGTGACTGATGTCGGGAAGAATTCAAAGAACGGGCAAAGACTAAAACACTATCTCGTGGGAGAAAGAAAAGGGAAGAACTCTGTACCGTGAAGGGAAAGAGAAAGTTTAAACAATGAATCAAATTTAAAGACCTGAAACGTGGAGCAAATCTCATGGAGGCAAACTCCATATAGATTTATTTTAGTTTCAAATAGACTTCGAATTTTTTTATATTATTACGCGTTTTGAAATTTTTTTTTAGTTTCAACAGTAGATTTTGTTATTAGAAATTACAGTTAGTACTAGATTAATTTAATCATTTTGGAATTGTTACAATATGCATGAAGAATCAAATGGCTCAAAGTAGAAGGAACAAACTCCAGATCATCGACTTAATGTGATTTGAGAAAGCAACTCTAAAAGGGGAGTATTTTTCTCCTACATTAATTCAGGAAAATTGAATAGAATACATTTTGAATTGATGTGTTGGAATGATTAAATTGATGCTAAGAGTGTGCAAATTAATAAGAAGTGAAAAGTCAGCTCGAATATCAAATTTAGGCAAGTGCATCAAGTCGCGACAAGAAATTGATGTCGCACGGTAAGTTGAGGTCGCAACTTAGCCGTAAGATCAAGGAAGAACAAGGACGTGTCACTAATTAATAGCGTTATGTCGACATCACCTGAGGTCGCGACAGAACCGCGAGGTCGCGAAAAGAACCATTCCTTCAAGATAAGGAGGGCTACGACAACTCAATTATTTCATATAAATACTGATGTCGCGTACCGATGATAACTTGTCCTCCATTACATTATATGACAAACAAGAATAGTCGCAACATAAGAGACAAGTATGCTACCGCGCGGAATTGAAGCCAATTGATGACAAAGACACAATCGCAGTTCTTTGAATTAAAGTCGCGGCGTTTAATAAATGAAGTAATAAAGAGCCCAACATACACTGAATTGCAATCATGAGAAACTCTCCACCACCATCTCCTTCAAGCAAATACAACCTTTCATCTTCATACTTCCTTTCCGGGTTCTCCATTCTTGCAAACCCTAAACCCAAACTTAAAAACTCACGAATGGCCGAACCTTCAACTCTCATCCCAAACCCGAGTGGAAATCATGGAGGAGTATACCTGCACTGGCGGAAGTCTATCCGGTCCCAAGGAGAACAGATCGACTTAATAACTTAAGTTCAATCGGCCAAGGTAGCAACGTAGGATAAAGGGAAGAAAAGGAAGAAGAAGAAGAGGAAGACTAGTTCGTTCTCACAGCTTTCTCCTGGGTCTGGAAAAGCACTATTCTGGAAAGGGATTTGTAGAAGAAAGAGGTTTCAGCCAACTCATCTCACCGTTCAAGGAATTAATAGAGCAGAGAGGGTGGGGAGAATTCTGCGAACATAAAAACTGGGTATGTAGCGCCACCAGAATTTTGCATCTAATCCTGGGAGGAAAGAGAACTTCATATGTTAGGAGGAGTTTAGTGCCTTATGGAGCTAAGACTATTAATGATAAGGGATGAAGGATGTAAGAATGGACTGGGTAAATTCAAGAAGCTGATGAACAACCCTAACCGTGAGAAGCTTCAGCAGAAAATTAATGTGTGACTTAAAGGGCAAAGTGGAAGAGTTGTAAAAGGAGCAAAAGACCCTGAGCAGGGGAGATTTGACAGAGGAGGCAAAGGTGTGGTTCTATTTCTTAGCCTCTGTTATGGTCCCTACCAAGCACGTTTGCACAGTAAGAGAACAAGAAGCAATCCTTCTCTATGCCATACTGAAGGGATACAAGATTGATGCTGGAACAGTTATTGAAAATTTATAATGAGGTATCAAGTGAAGGTAATAAACGGGGGTTTGATCTCTCACCCAACAACCATCACAAGGTTATGTATTAGGCCGGTGAAGGGAACTTGGGAAGAAGTTAAGAGTGTCCTAAGGCTTCACTCACCATTCCCGACGGAGTAAGGAAGCCAGTGAACTGCAAGAAAAAGGGGGCCGTAGAAAGCAAATTCCGTGGATGAAAATGAAATGCAATAATAAAAGAAGAAAGACACCCTCCTGATGGCAGATCCAGAAGAAGAAAATCTAGAAGCACATCAAGAAGGGAATACATTTATGTTTCCACAGGATAGAGAGCAAGAAGAAAGAAGCCCAATAGATTTCTCAACCCCACTGGCCAGGTCTCCACCAATAAGGAACAAGAATTTTCAGTGGAACCCGAGAAAGCTCAAGGAGACCAGAGAATAATAAAATAATGAAATGCTCAATTCCATCCAAAAGAAAGTGGAAGAAAGGGAAGAGCAATGGAACTCCACAGTGCTCGTAGAAGCCAGCTTGTGAAAGAATTGAAGAGAAGTGGATCAAATAGTCAAGAGGAGATGAAATGTAAGAGAAGAAGTATATGAAGCCGAGATGAAAAGAAGAGATCAACAATAAAAGAATAGATGAGCAAAAAGGAGGAGCAGATGAAAAAGATCCTGGAGCAGCAAGAAGAAAAATTTAAGAAGGAAATGGAAGAAAGAGATCAAGATCTATCAAGAAGCAAAGCCATGAATCATTCACAACAATCGTATGATCGCGATTCTCAACTCCTTAAACTCATAAAGGACAGGGATGCAGATCAAGAAGCCAAGACTAAGGAGCAGATCAAGGGATTCAAGTTCCTATACACGTCAATGTTCAAGGATTTTGAAAAGAAGATGAAGGAATGAGATCAAGACTGACATGATGCCTACAAGAAAAAATCGGGCTTTGAAAATTTGGATTTGATTAACAACAATCTTTCCAAATTTTTAGAAGTCATGATCGAAATGAACTGACACCTCAACACATCAAAATGCAGACAAGACAGACCCACAAAAAGATTGATCTCACAAATGAATTGATCCTTGAAGAGCAGATCGAAAGGGAGAATGTCAAGAAGAAGAAGAGAACTGAAATGAAATTTCCTAAATTCAATCCTAATTTGGCTACCCTTGATTTGGATCCCCCAAACATTTTTGCTCCTCCCTCAAAAAGAAAAAAATAGACCTTCCCATTGATTTATCCTTCTTTTCCCCTCTTCCTTATTGTTGTTCTCAACTGTTGCATTACATCATGAATAAAACAAGAAAAATTTGTGAAAAAAGAAATGTTTGCTTGTTTGCAGTTAGCTTTTATTGTTAATTTTCTGCTTGACTTGTTGGGAAAATAACATTAGGATTTAGTTCAAGAATGAAATGCTGAAATATCATAATCGAACTAGCGAAGTAGTTTGACTAGTAAGAAGACTTGAACACAAATAATCAAGTAATCGTGGCATGAATAAACCGAATTAGGAGTATTTGTCGCTCATTTAAATTCAAATAGTTGCAAAATTGGAAAATCAAGTATTGTTGATGGAACAAAATACTTGGTTAAATAATGTAAGTAGACATGAATAGTACAAGTCTTGAAGAAATACGATACGGGTCAACAAACTTATGAAACTTTGACAAGAATTAGAACATCTTCCTGGGAATTGTGATTTAGATCCATAAATTTCTAGAACTTGTTTGATTATTGATCGAGGCGAAATCCTAGGTGAAAACAACCAACAGAAATGATAGAGGCCATCCTTGCGTTTCTTGAGCCTTTAAGCCTACCTCAAAATATGTTATGATATTCTCTAGTTCCCGATTTGAGCTAATAAGCCTTATTTCTTCAACAAACAACAATTGAAAACTCGAAATTCCCTTCCTCGTAATAAACCAGCAGAACCCAAATTATCCAAATAGATCAGAAGTTTAGTAGAAGGAAGAAACAAGCTCTGGGGAATAATATTCCCGCATTTTCGCAAAAGGGTCAAGAAGCAAAGAGCGTAAGCCAGAGAAATAGGAATAAGTTTCACTAATACTTCTGAACAATTAAGCTCGTAGGGGTGTTTAACATCAGCACCCTAATGCCAACTGGTAGGAAGCATAGCTCCAAAGTTCTAAGAGCAATAGAAAGCCTAAGAAGACAAAACATTGCACTATTCCAAATCTTAGAGAAATAAAAGGAAGTTATTAAAGAACAAAGAACTGTTTAATCCAAGTATATACATATGGAAGTTGAGATTCCATAAAAGAATTCAAAAAGAGGAATCAAGCCAAGATTAAGTGAGAATCAGAAGGGAACAAAGAAGAAAAAGGAAGAAAGTTGGAGGCAACAATGTAGAGACAAGATGGAAACTGGGTAATTTACAACCTAAATTTTCCATTATCTACCCAATTACCTAAGCCCAACATTACAAGCCTGAAAGATCTCATTGATTTTGAAGGTTGAATTTAACTACATTAGCTGTTGTATCAATATGAAAACAAGCATATGGGACTTTGATAAATATTTAAGAAAACTCCTTGAAGATTAACTAAATTCAACATGAAGTTGAAAAGGATTGATGACCTGCACACACACACAGAACAAGACTTGTTGAATAAACTGTTTAAATACATTAGTTTATCAAGAAATTTTGTGATACAAGTACACCATGCCTTGTTCTTGCATCAAAACTGAAATTTGAAATAATATTGATATCTCTTAATTCCATATCAGAAGGGTGGAATGAGAAAGAATGTGGAATAAATCAGAAAAATGTCCTTAAAAATCTTCTAAGCTTATTTGTTTGAGGACAAACAATTTCTCCTTTTCTTTGCTTGAGGACAAGCAAAATTTTAAGTTTGGGGGAATTTGATGAGTCCAAAAACTCATTAGATTTTTAACCCATTTTCTGAGCGCAATGAGAATAATGATTAATTGTTCAGAAATTGATAATTGAATCAAATTCAATTTATAGGAAAATACGCTACAGTAAAATCAAATTTAGCAAAATCATAAGAAATCATACTCGCAAATTGCACTGAAGTCAAAATCGAACTTAAGTCGCGACAGAAGTGTAATTTCAAAGAATTCCAAGTCACGACTCTCAACAAATTTGGCTTTCAAGAAGAAACCGAAGAGTGAATAAGTGAAGTCGTGGACTCAAGAAGGAAGTTGAGACAAAATATGACTTGGTGGAGAATAAAGTCTTCCCGTCAAATGAAGAAGTTCATAAGCTGCGACATCACGGGCGACGTCACGAACACCAAACGGAGATAAATGAAGTCGTGATACCACCATGAGGTCACGACAAGGAGCCGACTACAAAGCCACAAGAACAGCCTTCTCAAGTAAAGGAAGTCGCAACTAATTTTGAAAGAAAGGATTCTGATGTCACACCTTGGATGCGAATGAAGAATAACACTACAATGCAACGTAAACTCCAAATCGTGACGCACCATGGGAATTAATGAAGAAGCAGATATGATGTGTTATGACACCACTTCGAGGTCGCAAATGTAATGAAAAACTTAAAGAAAGAGACATGGAGGTCGTGACACTGAATAGAAGTTGTTACAAAAGATTTTCAAAGAGACTGAATGTAGAGGTCGCGACAGTTAGAACAGATAAAGATATCAAACACTGAATTAGAAGATGTCGAGACACGCGAGTCGCGACATCACCGCAGCATCATGGTCGAGATCGCTACCGCTGGTCGCAACATCGCTATAAGGAATCATGGTCGCGACGCCCTTCATCGGTCGCACATCGCCTACATGATAAAGGTCGCCACGCCACCGCGGGTCGCGACATCGCCATAAAGAAGAAGTCGCGACGCACCTTCGCGTCACGACATCGCCTGCATGAGCGAAAGGTCGCGACGCCACGCTGGTCGCTACATCGCCATAAAGAAAGGAAGTCGCGACGTCACCGCGGTCATACATCACCGCAAAGAATGGAGGTCGCGATGACTACGAATAAGCCGCGACATCAAACCCGTGAGATGTCAAGACAAGTCACAACAAAAGAAAAGCTTCCACGACCTCAAAAGAGATCTCAATGCGGAAAGGTGAAGTCGTGACGTATGATTGAAGTCGCGACATCAGAACAGCTCATAAGCAGAACAGTGAAGTCGCGACGGAAAGAGGTGCCTGACATCAAGTCAGTCGTGATTAATGTAAATGGAGTCACGACATAAAACAAACAAATGGGCCGCTTATTTCGAAATCTACAACAGCATCGTTAAATCCAACTTCCAAACCCTATAAATACGCAGCTTGTGCCATCGGTTGTGCGCGCAGCTCGGGCGGCCCGTAAAGAGAAGTCCGGTAGCCAAGGCTCGCTTTCTATTTTAATTTTCTCGCTTTTCTTTATTTTGTCAGTTATTTTAGATTAAGCATTAGAGTAGATTATTATTGCATTTGAATTTCGGACTCGGATGTTAGTTGTCAGTCAAGCCGAATGCAGAATGATATTTTCTTCAAAATTACTGCCTGGTTCGTTTGAAGTCCAAACAAATTTTGGAATTCGAATCCACTGATTTACAAGAGTTCTCCGATCAGTGAAGCCACTGCTAGTGTAATTAAGTAATTTAGAAACCCAGCTTCCGTTGAATTTACTATGTTATTAGAATTTATCTTTCCTGCATAAATTTATCAGAATTTACTGAACTTCAGGCTTGAATTTGCTTGCTAGTTTTGTTTATTTATTTTTGTATCTGATCCAAATATCAGTGTCCTATACCTGTAATGGGATTGTTTACATGCTCGATTTGTGGCCTCGAGGACACAGAGAAGGCATCTCTTAGAGTTTTGAAACAAGACCTAAGGGTATGCGAACCTTAATATTGGGGATCTAATGGGCTTGTGAATTTAATTCCATAACCTTCTTCTCACTTGAAACCGAGAATGAGTCAATGACTTATCAATTAAAATGAGCAGAGTTCACCTCGATTCGAATAATAAGTTCAACCCGCGTTAGCAAGGATCTAATCAAGGAAAGAATGAACTGCTCCAATTTTGAGGATGAGAACTAAAGATAGTAAAAACATGCTACCCTATGTCTAGGAGCTGAGGTTTATAGTCCATGTTCTGGTATGAAGTATTGAAAAAGAAAATACCCACAAGGCAACTCGTGATTAAAGTGAAGTTATCTAATCCTCCGTACGAAAGAAATGTGGAAGATTAGATAATGAAATATGTCATGAGAGATCCACATGACATTACCTTCTTCCTCGACTGGATTCTAAATTTGAAGTTCATGGCTGCCACAGAGGTGTTCTGGGCAGAATTGATGTTTCATAATAGCCGTATTTTCAATGCATCCTCTTTAAAAAACTAACTCCACTCAAATATTTCTTTAATTTTTTTATTTTAATACGATTATTAGTTCATTTTGTTCTTAGTTTACATATTTTCATTCTTTTATTATTTTAAAGGTTGCATAGAAATTTATCAATTGCTTAAAAACTTGTTTGTCAATCTAAATTCTCCCACTATATAAGTGTGAGTGATGGATCAAAACATCAACACAAATTTATAACTTTATTACCAAAGGATTATTATCTAATCCCCAGCAATAATTCCATGAAACTTGTTTGTTATATTTCTTTGCAATTATACTGATTAAAAATTGTTTCCTTAAGAGTGTTGATGTTTTTGAGTAATAAGAAGAGCTTTGTTGAAGAATGAGTGGTGAACTTGATAGCCACCTATGTTTACTGAATGAAGACAGGACTCGGGCAAGCCTTCACCATTCTCACTTCATTTGGAATTTTGAATTTAAGAAGGCTTTGTGTGATTCAGGGGCAAGCATCAACTTGAGGCTTACTTCCATAGCTATGACCCTACACATGGCATATAGGACTATGGTACAACTAGAGGGAATCCTTGAAGGATACTTCACTGCTGTGGGAAAATTTATTTCCTCAGGACTTTGTAAATTATGGATATGGGAGGGAGACATACTGAAACTAATGGTTATTGGACACCATTCCTAGCCACTGGAGCTGCCTTAATAGATGTTAAGAAGGGAGAACTCACTCTTAGAGTGGGAGATGAAGCAATACACTTCAACCTAAATCAAAGCCTGAAATAATTTGATTGTGACAATGATGAATGTAAGATTGTAGAACAATTTGTTCTCATCAATCCTGAACTGAACTATGATTGTAAGTCTCAGAATTCAATCAATGAGAATGAGATGAATTTCTAGTATATTGAGGATTGTAAGTCTCAGAACTGAACTATGATTGTAAGTCCGCACTATGATTTGTATTTAGTACAAAATGTGATTCATTAAAATGAAGGTAAGGCAAAAATCAAATAGCAAACAAGAGAAGGTACAAGAAGAAGAAAGTTATGAGGCGATTGAAAGAATTAACAAACATTTGACGATGCCTTCTTAGGATCGAAAGGAAATCAGCAATCATATTGTTGATTTGATTGAAGAAAAAGAGCAAAACTACTACAAATTCTTAGGAAATATAAAGAATCAATTGCCCGGTTAGCTAGAAGATTTAAATAAACTACCTTCTATTTGTATGCATAAAATCCTTTTGGAGGAGAATGTAAAAACATCTATTGAACATCAAAGAAGATTGAATCCTGTGATGATAGAAGTTGTCAGGAAAGAAGTGTTGAAATGGCTGAATGCAAGGTTTATTTATGCAATCTCAAATAGCCCTTGGGTGAGCCTAGTTCATGTGGTTCCCAAGAAGGGTGGATTCACAGTCATAATAAATGAGAAGAATGAATTGATTCCAACAAGAACTGTGACAGGATGAAGGGTGTGCATAGACTACAAAAATTAAATAATGCTACCATAAAGGATCATTATCCTTTACCATTCATTGATCAAATAAGTAGGATGCAAAGTGTACACTTCATTTCAAGGTTTTCTTGATGGATATTCTGCTTATAAAAACAAATTTTCATACCTAGAGGATCAGGAGAAAACTAGCTGTTACATCTCATGGCACCTTTTCTTTTCAAAGAAATGTCATTTTGATTATGTAATGCTCCTACCACCTTTCATCGGGTGTATGATGTCTATCTTTTCCGACGGTGGAGGAGACTATGGAAATCTTCATGATGACTCTCAATGTAAGTGGATCCAACTTACATTGCTTAAAGAATTAGGGAGGCTGTACTAGAGAAAGCAAGACAAGAACTTAGCTTTGAATTGGGAAATGTCATTTTATGGTTTGAGGAATTGTCTGGGAAACAAAATTTTTACACTGGATTGGGAAATATTTACAAAGTTTCTGCCATAGAAACTCATTTTGCACCTACAATAATTAAAGGGATAAGAAAGTTTCGGGACATGTTGACTTAGGTAGAAAGATTTTATCAAAGACTTCTAAAAAATCTCTAGACCATTATGCAGACTGCTAGAAAAGGATACAAATTTTGATTTTGATGAATCATGCAAATCTGCATTTGAAGAAATAAAATCAAGTATAGTTACAACTCCTATCATGGAAACACCTTACTAGAACAAAGATTTGAAATTATATGTGATGCCAGTGATTATGTAATGGGAGCAGTGTTGAGACAAAGAACTGAAAAAGATTTTCAAGGCAATATACTATGCAAGCAAAACCTTTAATGAAGCATAAGAAAACTATTCCACTATAGAAAAAGAAGTGTTGGGTCCCATGTCATAATACACACTGATCATGCAGTAATTAGATATCTGATGGCAAAGAAAGATGCAAAACCAAGTCTGATCATATGGGTATTGTTGCTGCAAGAGTTTGATTTAGAAATCAAAGACAAGAAGGGTAGTGATAATGTGATAGCTGATCACTTGTTAAGATTAGAGAAGCCTACTGAATAAGAAAAAGGGACTCAAATAGGGGAAAACTTTCCTGATGAGCAGCTTTTTCAGTTGTCAGTCTAATTAACTTGGTATGATGATATTGTGAACTATTTAGCATGTGCAATTATGCCACCTGAATTCAGCTACTAGCAGAAAAGAAAATTGAGGACTGATGCCAGAGTATATATATTGGATGACCCACTTTTGTTTAGAAGATGAGCATATCAAATTATTAGGATATGTGTACCAAAAGCATAACAAGGTGGAATTATTGATAAATGCGATGCATCACCTTATGGAGGGCACTTTGCAGGAGAAAAACAGCTTAGAAAATTCTCCAATCAGGTTTTTATTGACCTACTCTATTCAAAGACTGTTTTGAATAGGTGAAATATTGTGATAGATGTCAGAAGGTAAGAGTAGTAGAGAAACGAGATGCCCTCAGATTGAGAACAAGTTGTTTTACAAACTTAGTCAAATATGGAGGGGAGGTGCAGGATTGGCTTAGCACCCTTAGTCAAATGGACAAGTAGAAATTTCCAATAAGGAGATAAAGAACATTCTGGAGAAAAGACTAAATTCTAGCATAAAAGATTGGTCTATAAAGCTAAATGATGCATTGTGGGCTTACAGGATTGCATATAAGTCTCCCATTGGAATGTCCCCATATAAAATAGTATTTGGAAAACCTTGTCATCTCCCTCTTGAGCTTGAATATAAGGCTATGTGGGCTTTCAAGAAACTGAACTGTGATTTTCAAGCTGCCAAAGAAAAGAGACTACTCCAGATGAATGAACTGTAAGAGTTAAGAAATGAAGCTTATGATAATGCCAAAATCTATAAAGACAAGACTAAGAGGTGGCATGATCAGAAAATTTTGAGGAAAGAATTCAAAGTAGGAGAGATAGTCCTTCTGTATAATTCTAGACAAAAAAAATTTCCAGGAAAACTGAAGTCAAGATGGAGTGGTCCCTAAACAATTTGAAATTACACCCTTCGGAGCAGTGACACTTAAAACAAATTCTGGAGATAGAGTTTAAAGTGAATGGTCAGAGATTGAAGCATTACCTTAGGGAAAATCCAAATGAAGAACAGTTCTAGATTTGAAGAAAGTTAGAGAATTGCAAAAAAGAGAACATACTACAAATAATGTTTGAAGTGACTTAATCCAGAGCAGCTATCAGAGGCAAACTCAAGCAATTTATTAGTTTTACAGCTTGATTATACGAATTCAAGCTACTTTAGATTTTTAATAGCAAAGCAGGGTTATTTGATTAATTTAAAATTTATGTTAGATAGATTTTGCTTTATTTCAGGGCAAAGGAGCTACAATCATCTATGAAGTTAAAAAAGAAGCACTTCAAACCCAAATTCAAATGAGGCAGAATCTATTAATCAGGGGAGTCTTTTTCCCTAGCTTGTGGTTGGCGTACATTTTTAAGTTTGGGGTAACAAAATAATCTTAGAATTTCATAATAATTTTATTATATATTCCGTATAAATTAAGTCAAATCAGGGTTTTCTAGAAAACTGATAAAGTGTGAAGTGTAGAGACAGGAGCATATGATTAAATATTATATGCTAAAATGAGAAATTGATTGAACCCGGAAATAAACCCAAGTGTAAGAAGGGTAAAAATGGAAAAATGTAAAATGAGGACCTAAGGGTCATTCGAGAAAATGTTTGTGCGTTTAAGTGCAAATAGAAGTAATATATATGCTATAAGGTAAATTGGGAGAACTTAACCCAAAATTGGGTTTGCAAGCCGCAAGGCTTTAAGGAAATAGCTTAAAGACCACATTTGGTCTAAGAATACTCATTTGAGCAAAAAAATGGTGTTGAGAAGAGAGGAGAGGAGAAAGCTGTGGTTTTGGTAAGAAGATTTTGGTGGAGACCATCCTCATTCCTTTTTGCTTTAAGTGATCAAGCATCTTGGTGAAGAAGATTCAAAAGGATTTAAGGTAAGAACCAAACCTCAGATTTCTTTAAATGATGTTTAAGAAACCTTAATCCATCCATGGGTTTTGTCTATGTCGGGTTTAGATGATATTAATGTTAATGGGAGTGATTCCCATGTTTTGTTTTGGATTTTTGAGGATTTTTGGAGAAAAATTGCAAAAGAGCAAGAGAGAAAATCTGGGCAAAACCATCCTATATTGCCGGGGTGCCAAAATTTCACCCCCTCGGGTACGCTGCGGCATAGCTACTGTTCACGGAGGGCAAATTTTTGGATTTTTGTTCCGAAAATCTCGTATTCATACACCAATAGTTTAAGGACCCTAATAAATTATTAATGAGGGTTCAATTAAGAATGAAACTAAGTGAAAAACATACCGTGCCTTGCCGTCGAGGCGAAAGTGTGATTAGTGCTAGTTCACTAAATGTGAAGTGTGTGATTTGCTGTGGGCTGTGAGATCACTCTGCAATCCTAGGATCGAGATCGATGGCAAGGCAAAAGAAAGAGATAGATTGGTTTGTTCTATCTTCTCCTATTCTCGCTTTCAAGATTTGAAATGTTATTCAAATGTATAAGAAAAGCATATTGATTTGTTTTAATTTATTTAGCTAAATTGATTGTGAATGTTTGCATATGAAAATTGCTTGAGTATTGAAAATGAACTTTATACAAAATGTACATATTGTAATCAGTATTTTTCTATATAGGATTTGAACGCCTAATAGAATGTTAACCGTTTATTTCAGACATGGATAGATTGGAATACCAATAAGTGGTCAAATTAGGGGCAAAGATTCGGTGGAACAAACGTATTGATGTGTCACTCCGACGTTGTTCCAATGGGACAATATCTAGAGTGCCGGTGGATTCGATATCCCGTATAACGAAACACAGGTTAAATTTGTTAAGGGTAGAACTGGAATTGACTTTGAATTGTTAAATATATTGGTATTGAAAAAGCATGATTGCAAATTGAAATGAAAAAGCATGTGAAATGGTAATTATAGAATGATTTATTGCATATGAAAGTGTATATTTGGGATGATCAATGAACCATAAATGATTGTATATGAAATAAGTATATGTATTGTATTGACATTGATCATCCAAAAAGATTTGAAAGTTTGTTTACTAAAACTTCATGATTTGACTAAAACTGAAACAGAAGAATGGAATTGTATATAACCACTAAGCATGAAAATGCTTAGCGATATTTTTGCATCACGCGAGGGAACCATTGAATAGGAACGAAAAGGCAAGATCGAGGAGCCAGTCATAGAGAGCACCATGGCGCATGTCCCATGATACATTCAATTCTATTTTATTTTTTTTTGACATTGATATTTTGTAAAACAATTTAAACCTCGAAGATTTATTTTGTAAATCATTTTGAAAAGGCTTGATATGCCTTTATAGAAATTGTACTTTTGTATAATGTAATGTTAATGGGCCTACCGAATTGAAATCACTTTCGCACATATTTGAAAGTGTTTATACGAAATGGAATGTCGGCCTAAACGGTTATTTTGTTTTTGTATATGTTTTGGTACATGAACCCGGCTAGCAACCCGGACTCAGTTCGGACCCGCCAATCGGGTTGAGCCGGAAAGGGGTGCTATAGGAGGAGTGTACATTTTTTTTATTTAGAATTTGCATAGTAGCTTCATTGTTCCTTTGCTGAAATTGTTTTAGTTTAATAGTAATTTTCATAAATACAGAGGATAAATGTTAAATTCTAATATGTATTGTGTAAATGAAGTGGTTTGATTGCCCATGCTTGAATTGAGGAGCTTAGTTCTTGTTTAATGTGTAGCCCACAAGCATGATCGGTTAATAGAAGTGATAAGGAGGAGGAAAACAAGAAAAAAGTCGGTAAGAGAATACACCTTCTCACTGTTGTGACATCGGCTCCAATAATTCTCCAATGTCGTGACATTGTTGCAACATCACCCCAATGTCATGATTATGTCAACATCATGATTGTGATTCATAGAAAGCATCACCAAGAATGACTCAAGTAATGTCGTGACATTATATTTCCAATGTCAGATGAAAAGCTTAGACTCAAAGACCTAAATGATGTCGCGGGGCATTGCATTTCCCAATGTTAAAAACATCCAAAAGCTAACTTGAAAACCAAAGCAATGTCGCGACATAGTAAATTCAATATCGCGACATCAAAGAAAGCCAATTAGAAAATCTGAGCAATGTTGTGACATCAGCATGACATTGTTGCAACATCAAGTGAAGTCACTTAAGAATTTCTTTCAATGTCACGACATCGTAAATTAGAGTGAACACTCTATTTAAAGGAACAATAGAGGAAGTTCTCAAACCTAAACTCTCAAAAATTTCAAGCCTTAATCAATTTTAAATTTCTCCAAAAGCCAAACCATGTTAAACCCAAACTCTTCAACCTTAGAGGAGGTTATAGGAAACATAGCAGCAGAAGTGCTGAGGGAAAGAGTAGAACCTCAAGAAAACCAAGAGACGACTATCAAGGAAGTAAGGGAGGAAAATAAGCAGTAGATAGATGTTCTGGTGGAAGAAGGGGAGGCCAGAAACTTCTATTCCAAAAAAGGAATAGAAAAGTTCCAAAACATCCTGGCTATACTAGAGGAAAGGGGCTTTAAGTAGTTGGTGTCGCCATTCAAGGAATAAATTGAGCGATAGGGCTGGGAGAAGGTCAATCAGCATATGGAGGCAGGAGTAAGGGCTCTTATCAAAGAATTTTATGCCAATCTAGGCGAACAGAAGAACCTGACTTGCTATAGAGGTGGACCCTTGGGAAGTGGCACTCCTCCACTTGAGCAGATTATGGGGAGGGATTGGCTGATGATCAGTTTTTATGAGTAAAATTAAGGAGATTTGTCAAAGAACTGACCAATGGTCTGGGGTAATGGCAGAGAATAAAATTAATAAGAAATGCCTACATCAATAGAGGCGACCTGACATAAGCCAACAATATATGGCTCTATTTCATAAATTTTGTCTTTACCCCTTTAAAACACATTGCATTTGTGCGACAAGACTGTGCAATACTATTGTATGCACTGGTAAAAGGGTATAGTCTGAATGTGGGGAAGATCATAGAGCAGTCCATCTTGGACTATGCCAAGAACAACTTCTCAATCAATATCCCCCACCCTGCCTTGATTACTCTTCTGGGTATCAAGGGGGGTGTAACATTCTGCGAAACAAAGGAAAAGAGCCCAAAAGCCTCTCCTCTCACTCTCACTGAAGTTCTCAAAAATACAATAGAGAGTGAAGAGGTAGAGAAAATAAGAAAAGAAAAGAGTAATAACACAAACTTAGAGATAATCCTACCAGAGGCCTAAGTCGAGCTAGATAAGAAGAAAGGGAAGTTGTGAAGACTACCCAAAGCAACCAATGCCTCCCTACTATTGAAGAAGGAAGCACCAGCCCGGCCAGCTATGGAGAGGGAAGAGAAGAGAGAAGAGTAAGAAAGCAACACTTGAAAGGTTCTCTTACTAATGTAGACGAGAAGAAATAAGGAGAATAGATGAACAGCTCAAGGAAAAGATAAGGTGGAGGGATAATAATCAGGCTACAGAGGCCAAGAAAAGAGAAGAGAACCTAGCAGTACTGATTTGTGCCACGGTAGGGTGATGCGGAATCAACAAAATTTATATTCCTAAGTTCCTCCTACTGTCGTAGTCAAGCTACTGCAGTATAGTGGTCTAGCAATGAACACTGGATGGGTTTTCTTCGTATTAAAATGATTTGAGTGAAGTCAAAATTGGTGAATTAAATTTGATTTTTAAGGTTTGGGTAAAACAAGGTTGGTGGTTTGCAAACTGGAAAAGAAATAAACTAAAATGGGAAAATAGAACTCCTTGAGTTTTCAAATACCGTTTAGGTTTTAAGGCAACTAACATGTCCTCGGGTCTTTTTCCTCGCATTGGGGAACATGACATATAGTCATTTCCTGAACCGGATCTTCATATGACATTAAAACCTAAACCCTAAAATCATTTCTTCTAATGTATAGCATTTATTACCCCTTTATGTTTCAAAACAGTTAAAACCATCACTGGATCTAACCTGCAGGAGCTCATAAATGACAACTAAATGGGCATCAATGGATCTAACAGTAAGCATCCACTGAACCTTCAAAGCTTGTCAAGTACTGGCCACTCAGGATGCATCACAGTGATTCAAACCTAAAAAGTGAGATACAGAAACAGTAAAAGGGAGTAAATGCTTGCGTGAAAAACATGAGGATAGCAAGCCCCACCTTCAAACAATCACCCAGCCGGCCCTCCTCTTCAAGGAGAAGAGGTCTAGTTAAGCATCCTCTGAGTTGTCATCCCCGCAGGAGTGTTTGCAGCCGAGAAAATGAGAGAAAGAGGAGAGAGAAGAGCAAAATGAAAAGTCAAGGTATGTAATTCGAAAGATTAAAGTTGTGGTTGCAAATCTATAAGTTATTTATATAGTAGCCAACCCAATTGTGTGAAATACCAAAATACTAAAAAATATAAGATTACATAGGAGTAATATGGTATTAATCAAATGAGGTCTGTTTTGAATCAAAAACATTAAAAACACAAAGGTGAATTCCTTTATGCATAGTGATTTCGCAGCGGTACGCCAGAGAGCTAAAAAATGCAAGAAATAGCTTAAAACTGCACTTTAGGAACAAGACTTTTCGCTAGCTAGATTTAAATTTCGCTAGCTTAGTTAAAATTTGTGCATAGCGAATTTTTTTATTTTCTCTATGCACAGTAACTTTCGCTATGATAGCGAAAAACTGTGCATAGCGAAATCACTCCCTCATCCCGCGGCCAATGCTCCAGCCTTCCCCGTCTGTACTTACACTTGTTCCATTTCCTTCAAGCTTTGATATTCTTCATTCCCTGGGCCAGTTGAAATTGATGGAAGACCATATGAAATTGATGGAAATCAACCCCGACTTTGGTTATGATTGACTACACACGATAATTTGGCTTCCAAATTCGCAAAAACTACAAAAAGTTGCCACAAATGCGATCATTAGTACCATAGAACCTGAACATGTCAATTGGTTAATTATAATTAGTACACAAAAAGCGCTCAAAACCTATTAAAAATAGGGTTCAAAATAGCACTTTTTGGGCACTAATCACACCCCCCAACCCACATATTGCTAGTCCCTTAGCAATGCAAGAAGAAAAAAACAAAGAACATATAAAATTATAACAAAATAATGTTCACAAAAATTATATTTCAAAAAGGTTGTGAATGAGTAATGCCTAACCCTAAGTAAAAATTATCAAAGCCGTGTCCAATAACTATCATGAGAGAATGAATGCCATACAAAATTGAGTATCAAAAGAGTTTCCTTCTCGATGAATCAACCAGAAACTTCCACCAAAATCTAAGTGTTTGTTTATCAACTCTCAATAATAAACTGTCAAACTGCACTCTCCCCCCAACCCAGCTACTACCACGACCTAGCATGCTAACCAACCTAAATAGATCGTAGACCCACTTATTCCATAATTTTTAGCAGGGGGTAATGCTGAGAAACCACTTTCAAACAAAGTCCATGAACTGGACCACCGATGACTCCCAACCAATTAAGGCTTAGGCACCAAGCCCATGAGGATCTTTCAATAATTAATCCTTCGTGTTTCACCCTGACTTCAAATGATTTTGAGACTACAATCACAACTGCTCAAATCCACCTATCCACCCATGTAGCAGCACCTGGTCGGTGGCTCCCAACCAATGAAGGTTTAGGGCACTCGGGCTTTAAAGGCTTTTGCCATATACCCCTTGGACCGTGCTCGGGTTTCAAAGCATTGCAATATTTGGTTTTTCTTTTCTTTTTCTTTTTTTTTTTTTTTTTTTCAAGACGTATTGGCCTCTTTCCACATGGGTCCCCAACCTATTAAAGGCTAGCCAATGAAACTAGGTAGGTTATAAAGTAAAGGAGGTTGCAGCTTTTTCAAATTATCATTGAAATCTAATGTACCTATGTGTGGTTAGCTAAATAAGGGAAGGAAAAGGTCAAATCAATAAGAATTAACTAATCATTCACTCAATCCTAAGTACGGGTTACAATCTAACATCAATAGAATTGACAAAGCTTCAATTTTTCAAAACCAGGTGTTGTGTTAAATCCACAAAAAATTTGGTTGCAGAACGGGCCCAAATTTTTGAAAAGTGTCAGAAAGTATAACAGCCTTTATAGAAAGGGGACCCAGCAAGCCACTAAACATCACAAAATGGGCTTTCACAAAATAATACAAAATAATAAATACATAAGCCACTTCGCTAACTCTCCTCCTAACCCAAACATCTCGGTGTCCAAAATGGGGCTCGAATTGGAAAATTAGAGAAGGAAGTGTTACCTCCTTGATGAGATGTGATCATTTCTGGATAGGAGACTTCGCAAGCTTTCCATCGACACCTTATTCACTCCGCTTCGCTTCCAAATAAATGCTAGAGAAGAAAAGAGGAAAAGGACTTGAGCATTTTTAAAATTACACTTTCATAATAACTTCAAAATGTTCTTCTGGCTTTGCTATTTGATTCTACACTCTCTAAGCTTTCCAATCTGTACCTAAGAACGCTAAAACGGAGTTCGATGAAAAGATGAATAAACAAAATTTGAGGCAAAAGTAAATCTATAGCGAAAAAATTTTCGCTAGGCTAGCTAAATTACTGTGTTGGGCTGAAATTTTTTATTTTGATTTTTTTTTTTTTTGAAAAATCAAATAAAATAATTAATAAATAAAATAATAATAAAATAATAAAATAATAAAATAATAAAATTGTAAAATAAAAAACATTTAAAAAATTTTAAACTTTTTTTTATTTTACATTTTTTAAGAGAAATGTTTTTTTTTTTTTAATAAAATAAAAATAAAAATAATTTTTTGAAATAAAATAATATATAGCAAAAACAAACGTTTTTTTTTTTTAATAATAATAATAATAATAATAATAATACACACATTAAAATAAAAGAAGAAATAAAATAAAAATACAAACAGCACTATGGTAATTTTGTCCTGTAGTGGAAGCACTATTCTAACTCCATCCATTTCGCTAAATCAATAAAATTTTGCTAAAATTTTCAATTATAGCGAAATTTTGAAGATTAGAATTGCGAAAATTTCGCTATACTATGAATTTTCGCTGTTTACAAAATCCCTCACGCCCAGATTGCCCCCGATCTTCCATTCAAGCTTCAAAATTTCACGAAAAACTGTAAAAATTAATGCAAAAAAATTAAGAAAAATTGCAGAAAAGTGGAAATTAATTTAGAAACATAAATTAATTAAAAATTAGAGAAAATCTATAAAGAAAAACTAAAGAAATCAAAATAAAATACGATAAAATAAAATAAAACAACAAAAATTAAACAAAAGTGGGGGATGAAATGCCGAGGTTCTGATGCCCAAATCCAACTCAAGACTCCGAACCAACCGGGCCGTACATGCAATGTAGGCAACTGCTTGTGTTTTTGATGTAGTGGCAAAAGTCAGACATCGCTAATTAACTTCTTTGAATATTTGCATGAGCGCGGATGGGTTGGACTTATGGTTAGAGCAAAATCGTGATGTGTCGATTTTGGTGCGTGAAGGCAGACATACACTTGGTCATCCGAGGGGCTAATGCGTGGGTTGTTTCGGGGTGGCCGTGGACTTTTTTGCTCTTCCCGGTTCCTTCCCATTACTTTCCTCACTCATAAAGGAAGGATCCTCGGCTTCTTCTTTTTTTCCAAGGCCAAAAGTAACACCTCGATTCCGGGGCATCATGCGCCTCTCAAGAGCTTCTACTCGATTCCATTTTCAATTCCTCCCCGAGGCCGCAGCTTGAACCACTAAAATTGTTTGCCAAGCACTCATCATCCTCCGTGGATTATAAATGCTGACATTGATGAGGCTTTCAATGGAGTCTTGCAGGTTGTCCCATTTGTGCTCAAAATCATTGTTCAGCCTATCTAATCTTTGGTCCAGGGAATTCTCCTCAGTATGGATTTTTTCACTCAATTGGGCATTGAATTTCTTTGCTCATCCACAAGATCACCCACTCGGGCTTAGTTAGTCCAAAATGGCCTCGCTTCAACTCGGAGAAATTCAACTGTGGTGGTTGAGGTGGCCGAGGAGTCGAGGTATAATTGTGGAGGCACCACAGGAGGGAGCACTCATCCCTTGATCCCTGTGAGTCCTCATGGATCTAGGGTGGGATTTGGATTTCTCTCCCAAGGTCAGCTGATTACTTACGCAAGGTTCCTATAGTCCCCATTACAGAGGCGCCCTAGGGGTACTCTCCATTGAATACCCATCGATGCTTTCCCTCTTCATATCAATTCAAACCCTGCAGTATAAATATGGCAACACCAAAAACAGTCCTGCAGAATTTTTTTTTTTTTTATATAGTGAAATGAACTAAAAAACTCGACAAAGTGGAAACCAAAAGGAAAAATTCACTGTAACTTGTGGATGAGGATCACAAGTGTTCAACAAGTCATCATATGCACTTAGGCACCATCCTGCTAACGCCATTTGATTCTGCGGCCAGTCGCAGGTGATGCGAATCAACAAAATCTATATTCTGAGTCTTTCCTACCGGGCCGTAGTCAGCTACCGCAGTGAGATAAAGGGTCTGTGGTCGAACAAGGGATGGGTTTTCTTCTGCATAAATGACGGTGAGGAAGTCAAAATTGGTGAATTAAATTTGGATTTTTAAGGTTTAAAACAAAGGTCAGGGTTTGCAACCGAAAAGAAATAAAACTAAAATGTAAAATAGAACTCTGAAGCTTAGCCACCGGGGTTTGTGGTTTTGGCAACTAACATGTCCCTGGGTCTTTTTCCTCGCGCATTGGGAACATGACATATAGTCATTTCGAACCGGATCTTCAGTATGATATTAAAACCTAAACTCCTAAAATCATTTCTTCTAATGTATAGCATTTATTACCCCTTTATGTTTCAAACAGCTTAAACCATCAATGATCTAATTCAGAGCTCATAAATGACAACTCAATGGCATCGTTGATCTAACAAGAAGTATCCACTCCAACCTTCAAAGCTTGTCGGCACTCGCCACTCCGTGATGCATCACAAAGATTCAAACCTAAAAAGTGAGATATTTAAACAAGCAGAAAGGGAGTAAATGCTGCGTGAAAACATGCGAGGATAGTGTTTTTACCTTCAAACAATCACTCAAAGGCCCTCCTTTATGGAGAAGAGGGTCTAGTCAAGCGATCCTCCTCGAGTTGTCATCCTCGAGGAGTGTTAGCCGAGAAAATGAGAGAAAGAGGAGAGAGAAGAGAGCAAATGGAAAGTCGCGCGTATGTACCGGGAAGATTAAAGTTAGGGTTACAAATCTATGTTGGCTTATATAGCCAACCCAATTGTGTGTGAAATACCAAAAAATACCAAAAAATATAAGATTACAATGGGGGACAATATGAATTAATCAAACAGGCCTCGTTTTGAATCAAAAACATCAAAAAACACAAATGGGCAGGAATTTCGCTATGCATAGTGATTTTCGCTATATAGCGAAAATTTCGCTATATAGCGAAAAATGCAAGAAATAGCGAAAACCAAAATTTCGCTTAGAAATGCATTTCTTCGCTTACAATAAATTTCGCTAGCTTAGCTTAAAATTTGCATAGCGAATTTATTATTTCGCTATGCATAGTAACTTCATGATAGCGAAAAACCCGTGTATACGAATTCCACTTCCCCTCGCATCCCTGCCACCGGTTCCAGCCTTCCCCGCCCACCGCACTTGTTCCATTTCCTCAAGCTTTGATATTCTTCATTCCCAGCTTGTTGAAATTGATGGAAGACCATATGAAATTGATGGAAATCAACCCGACTTTGGTTATGATTGGATTGACACAATAATTTGGCTTCCAATTCCTGCAAAAACTACAAAAGTTGCCACAAATGCGCATCATTAGTACCATAGGAACCCTAACATGTCAATTGGTTAATTATAATACTAGTACACAAAGGAAACCTATTAAAATAGGTTCAAAATAGCACTTTAAGATTTAATTATACCTCTGCAGGATGAAGAGTGGAGAGGAAGAGTTGGCATAGAGGGATATAACCCTAAGGGCATAGCCGAAAGAAAGGAGAGGTATTTGTGGAATGACCACCAAGGAGAGATCAGAGCTTATCAAGACTGCGGAGATCAAGGAAAAAGAAATGGAACAGAACCTGCTCCAAAAGGTAGAGGCCTTTGGGTACCTCTACAAGGAACACTTTAAGGAAATCGTAGAACATCAATGAGGCTGATTCCCTTCTGAACCCAGGAGGTGTCATGATGTAGTAGGCACTGGAGGCAGAATTTTACATGATAAATAGACATCGAAGAGCTTGAGGCCCTGTAACTAATGCAAAGGCAAAATGAGCTCATCAAACAAAACGCTCTAACTCTAAGAGTGGTACTTCCTTAACAAGGGAGAATATAGCTCAAAAGCAAAACCCAGAACCCAAAATCCCTGAATTCATTCCCTCTAGTGCAAGCTACAAGTATGAATCGGTGAACCTCAAGCCCTCAAAATCCCAATCCCACAAAAAGAGGAAATAAGCTCTATCTTTCTATCTCTTCATCTCTCTCTTTTAATCTATACAATGTAATTCTTTTCTCTATAAATAAAAAAGCAGTTTTTCTGAAATTTTTGTACAAAATTTTCTTATTCTTAAATTCTTTAATTTTAAAATTCCGAGAACTATAATAAATTGAGCTTGAGTTTGTTTTTCTAATAAAATAGAATTTCAAGATACCTAATGTAAGACATATAGAGTTAAAATTTTTTTGATGTTGTTGCATATTTTCTGAAGGGATTTTGTGATTGCTTGTTTGAAGACTGTGAGAAACTTGTTAAGATGTCGTGCTTTACTATGAAATAACGAATTTGAATAGTTTAACCAGATGAATCAGAAGTTGAAATTAATAACACAACAATCGCTTTAAACCAACAGCGTAACTCTTAAATGCAAATGGCTAAAAAAAAAAATTAAAAACCGGATTTTTAAGTTGTGATGTCAAGGATAAATAAGCTAAATTTTTAGATTCTGAAAACTAAAATTGAAATCAAAGCTATTAAGGCTACTAATTCTAGTCTTATTGAATAAGTACAGTTCAGAAAATGACTAAATTAACACAGTGGTCTTAAGTACCTTGAAAACTGATCATGCTAAGGATAGGAAAACATTATGGATTTGATTTACCAAAATTTCAAAGGATCCTAGAACTTGTTGCATTATTATTCGAGGCGAAATCCTAGGCATCACAACCAACAAAAAATGATTAAGGCCATCCTTGGACAGTTTTAAGACTTTCAAAAGCTTACCCTTTGATATGTTTATATGTATATAAATTTAGTACTTATTGTTTAATGCCGCCTTCATCATCACACCCAAAAGAATAACCTTAAACCTTCCTTAAGTCCACTCATTAAAGAAAGAACCCCGAATTTACTCCAAACTCGTAGATCGCAAGTGTTAAAAATGATCAAGGGGGTAAGCTTAGGAGTGATTAGTGCCCAAAAGCATTTTGAACCCTATTTAATATAGCTCTTGAGTGCTTGTATACTAATCATTCTAATTAACCCGATTGATATTATTTAAGGTCCCTTACTATTCTATCGATCGTGATTTTTGTGGCAATTTGCGCTTTTATGAGCTAATCATGCCAACATTGTTGAGTCGATCCAAACATGAAGAATTCGAAACAAACTCAACATCATAGATCAGGAGACCAAGAGGAAAGAAGAGCGTAAAATGGAAGAAAAATGAAGTAGAGCAATGGAACAAAGAGTCAGGAGGAACAAATTTCAACAAAGAAAATTACAGGTCGAATTTTCGCTATCATATTAAATTACCGTGGATAGCGAACAATTTTGCTATGTACGCTATTTTCGCTTATGATAGCATAGAGAATTTTCGCTATGATAGCGAAAATCAATTGCTCATAGCGAAATTTTGCTTCCTTAAGCTTTTTAAAATTCAAACGACTCCGCTTTGGTTTTTCCTTTCTACCCTCAGAATAACTTATGTTTTGGTTTGTTTTTGTAATTTCCTTGCTCGAGACACTATATAAGCTGTGAGTCAAGGTTTGTAAACATCAAATCAACATCACAATAAATTTTGGAAGCTTTCTACCTCCCGTTTTCCCCGGGCCGTCTACATTTTCTTCCTTTTTCCATTTTTCTGGGCCGCCAAACACTCTCGAGGATGTTCTATTAGACCTCTTCCTCCTTGGAAGAGTGAGGGTTGTTGGCTAGATTTAAGGTAAACCGACTGCTCCCGCTTTTAACGCACGTATTTATGGTTGTTTACATTCCGTCATTTGTATAAAATCTCAAGCATGCTCTTAATGTACTTGGCAAGCATTTTGGGTTCAATGGATACTTTCACTAGATCCATCGAGGCTCGCTTAGTTGTTTCTCGCTAGTTATCGCGGGAGTAGGGTTTTGAGATGGTTTTCATCATGACAAACATGCAGGTTTTGCAAGGAAACTAGGGCTTTAGTTTTTAAAGCCAAACGAAGATCCTGCCTCGGGAAATGACTATATGTCATGCTCCCCAACGCGAGGAAAAAGGCCTGGGGACATGTTGGTTACCTTAAACCCAAACTAGGCTTAACACTTCAAGGGGGTTCTATTTACATTTATTTCTTATTTTTAGTTTTTGTCAAGGAACAACTAATCTCCTGTTTTAATAAACCTTAAAACCCAAATTTAATTCACCATTTTTTGACTTCATACTTAAATCATTTTGTATCGAAGAAACCCATCCTCGTGTTCGACCCTAGACCACTATATTGCGTAGCTTGACTACTAAAGAGGGGGAATATAAGGTGGATACAAATTTTTGCTGATTCAGATCCCTACCGTGGCACGACCAAATGGCGCTGTTTCAGGATGGTGCCGCGTATTTGACGAGCCGGAACACTTGTGATCCACATCATAAGTACGGTGAATTTCTTTTATATTTCACATCACATTTTGTTATTTTATTTTCATTTCATTAAAAAAACATCATGCGTGATAGTTTCGTGTTGTTTTTGCTGCCCCCGCTTTTGTTGCGGTGAATTCATTCCCAAGGATTAGAAATCCAGGCTACCACCATTGCACATACATGTCTATGAGGGATTACAGAACCAAACATGGCAAAGTCACAACCCGAGAGGGAATCCAAATGAATATAGTCCACTGAGGGACTATAGAGACCAATGGATGAGTTCACCATATGGTACTTACAACCATAGTTGGGGGAATCAAACAAATTCCTCATGGGAAACCACAAGACCCCACAATATGCACCTCCTAAACCTCCTTACAGGCCCCCACTTCAACAGCAAAGAACACCAACCCCATCCCCGTTGAAACAAGCCATCCCTTGAACTACAAACTAGTGCGGATAATTTCATAGGAGCAAAGGGCAAGTGGATCATTCAGCACCAGAAACTGACACAATAGAGAGCTCTGAACAAGGAATTGGATGGGTTCCAAAGCGAAATTGATCAAAATCGGACATCCCCGCAGAATCCATCTCAAAGCTCACTAATCGGCCTTGTTCATCAAGGACAGGAATTCGGGAGGAAGAGTGCCTCGAATCGACACTACTCGATGAACAGTCTAATTATAAATTTCAGAGGAATTGAAAGAGGAACCGCCAAGCTCCCCGAGGAACACGCCCCACAATTATGTGTAGTGTGTGGGCTAAGGAGAAGAAAGAAGAAACCCCTATCGTGTCGACTTCGAGGAGGGCAGTGGAAAAGAAGTAGTGGATGAGCCTAAAGAGCTCATTTCAAAACCATTTCCTATAGAATTGAACCCCACTGCCACTGCCCAAGCCACCAAAAGCCTACCGCGCAGCCCCTCCACGACTCAAGTGTGGCGCCCCGTCTTCATTCGCACTACAACCAACCTCGCAAAGATCAAGCCCCAAAACCAAGTGCAACCGAACACCGCTACCATGCAAAACTTTTAAGAGATTAGTGGCCTTCAGATTTAATTTGCCACTACATAAAAACAATGGCAAACGCCACATCGCATGGCACAAAGGGTTGATTCGGGCAGTTGGTTCGGATTTTACACCTAACCCAAAGATTTCAAAGCTCCGCCAATAGAACGAAAAGCCAAGGAGGGCTTGGGGTATACAAATTTCCCACTTTTTGTTTTAATTTTTCTTGTTTTGTTTTATTTTATTGTATTTTATTTTGATTTCATTAATGTTTCTTCTTAGATTTTCTCTAATTTTTAGTTAATTCTTGTTTTTAGATTAATTTTCACTTTTCTGCAATTTTTCTTAATTTTTATGATATTAATTTTTGCGCTCGTGAAATTTTGAAGTCCTGATCGAAGATCAAAGGCACAAAGAATGAAGAAATGGGGAGTGAAATTGCGATAGCATAGCTTAAATTTTCAAGAATGATAGCAAAATTTCAAGTAAATTAGCGAAAATTTCACACAGGCTGGGAATTGTTCTTCAAGATAGCTTAAATTTCGCAAACTAATGAAAAACTCGTACGTACCCCAAATTTACAAGACAAAATAGCAACAAATGTAGTGGAAAATAAATAAATAACAAATAAAATAAATATAAAAACGCTGGTTTTTATTTTATTTTATTTTTATAAAAATATTTAAAAATCGCTTTTTTATATATATAAAAAAATTGTTTTTTTTATTTTATTTTTTATTATTATTATTATTTTTATTTTTATTTATTAATTATTTTATTTTGTTTTTCAAAAAAAAGTTTCACAGTATTCTTTTCGCTTGTTAATAAAATTCGCTTAGCATAGCTTAAAATTTCCATAGCTTAGCGAAAAATTTTCGCTATGGGCCCCACTTTGACCTCCAATTTGTTTCGCTCATAACTTTTTCATCCGAACTCCGTTTAGGTTTTGGTACCGTTGGAAATCTAGATGTGGTCCCAAATATGGCCAGAAAGAACATTTTGAAATTATGAAGGTGTAATTTTAAAAATGTCTGACCGGTCACTTTTTTCCTTCTCCTAACTTGTTTGCTTAGCTCAAAAACTGAGCGCACAGCTGGCCGATGAAGTTCTCAAGGTAGTTCCATTCAGAAATGATCACATCTCATCAAGGGGAGGCAACACTTCCTCCCCTAAATTTCTAATCCGAGCCCCATTTCTGACAATCGAGATGTTCGGGGCTGGGGAGTTAGCCAAGGAAGTGACTTTGACCTTATATTTTTGTTACTATTTTAAACAAGCCCCATTTCAGGATGTTCAAGTGGGCTTGTCGGTTCCATTTCTATAAAGTCGTTATAATATACAAACTTACTTTTTTCAAAATTTGGACCCATTTTGGAAACCAAAAATTTTGTGTTTTGCCTAGTCATAGTTTGAAAATTGAGAAATCTTGTCCACCCTATTGATGTTAGATTAGTTCCATGCCTAATTGAGTGGATGATTAGTTGAATTCTTGTTGCTTTCAACCTTTTTCTTCCAACTTTATCTAACCACACACCGAGCACATTAGGTTTCAATGATAGGCTGAAAAACTACGTGAACCTCCTTACTGAAAATGAACCAATCTAGTTTCTCGTTTGACCACCTTTAATAGTGTTGTTGACCCTGTGGATAGAAGGCCAATGTGTCTTCCAAAAAGAAAAAGAAATAAAAGAAGAGAAAAAGAAAAAGAAGGAAATTGCAATTGCTGGCTTCTAAACCCGAAAGCACAAACCGAGGGTATATGGCGAAGCCTTGAAACCCTGTGTCTTCTAAACCTTCACTGGCTCTGGAATCACCGACTTGGTGTTCGCTACATAGGTGGATGGTGGAGCGAAAGTTGTAGGCAGGAGTCTCAAATCATTCAAGTCCGGGGTGAAACCTTAGAGTTTCAGCCGAAAGATCCTGCGGCTTGATGCCCTAAACCTTCATTGGTTGGGAGTCGCTTAAGATCCTCAAGCACGGACTTTGGTAAAGTCGAACTCCTAAAGATTGCACCCAACACAAAAAAAGAATTGTGAATACAAGAGGTGGGTCCTGATCGATTAGGTTGTTAGCATGCTAGGTCGTGGTAGTAGCTAGGTTGGGGGGAGAGTGCAGTTTGGCAGTTTATTGTTGAGAACTGATCAAACAAACACTTAGATTTTGGTGGAAGTTTCTTGTTGATTCACCAAGAAGGAGGCTCTTTTGATACTCAATTTTGTATGGCATTCATTCTCTCATGATAATTATTGGACACGGCATTGATGATTCTTACTTAGGGTTAGGCATTACCGATTCACAACCTTTTGAAATATAATTTTTTGGTGAACATTATTTTGTTATCGTTGTATGCCTATCTTTCTTTCTTCACGCTAAGGGACTAGCAATGTGTAGGTTGGGGGTGTGGACAAGGCCCAAAAAGTGCAATTCTTGAACCCTATTTATTAGTAGGTTTTGAGTGTTTTTTTGTATACTAATCATTCTAATTAAACCTGATGTATACATTAAGGTCCCTACTATTCTAATCATCGCATTTTTGTGGGCAAATTTTGCGCTTTTTGCGAGCTAATCATGCCAACATTGTCGAAGGATCCAAACATGAAGAATTCGAGTCAAACTCAACATCATAGATCGAGACCAAGAGGAAAGAAGGAGCGTAAATGGAAGAAAATGAAGCAGAGCAATGGAACAAAGAGCTGTGGAGGAACAAGTACACAAAGTAAAATTTGTTATGTTTGATTTTTCGCTACTGGCAGAATTATCGTGTATAACAAAATTTCAATTTTCAAGATACGCTATTTTCGCTATGATAGTTATTAGTTAATTTTGCTGCGATAGCGAAAATCACCGCTCTGCAGCGGCAATTTTGGCTTCCCGTTTTTGTGTTCATGAACGACCCGCTGGTTTTTCTCCTTTCACCCTCAGAATAACTTATGTTTTGGTTTGTTTTTGTACTCTTGCTCTACACTATATAAGCTAGAGTCAAGGTTTGTAAAACATCAATCAACATCACAATAAATTTTTGGGAAGCTTTCACCCTAAGCCCCGCTTCATTTTCCTTTTCTTTCCATTTTCTGGCCAAGCCAAACACTCCTCCGAGGATGACAACTCGCAGGATGTTCGGCTGACTCTCTTCCTCCTTGGAAGAGGAGGGTCGCCATAGATTTAAGGTAACCGATCGTCTCCCATAACGTGACGATTATGGTTATGCATACCGCTTATTGAAGTAAATCTTGCTATGCTTTAATGTACTAAGCTTGGGTTCAATGGATACTTCAATTAGATCCACTGAGGCTCGCTAGTTGTTTCCCGCTTAGTTATCGTGGAGTAGGGCTAGATGTGTTTTCACCAAGAACATTTATGTCAGATTAAATGCTATGTTTCAAAAGGAAATCATAGGGTTTAGTTTTTAAAGCCAAAACTAAGATCCACTGGGAAATGACTATATGTCATCCTCCTAACGCGAGGAAAAAATACCCGGACATGTTGGTTACCTTTAAAACCCTAAACCTAAGGGCCCGACACTTCAAGGGGGTTCTATTTTGTATTTTTTCTTATTTTAGTTTTAGTCATGAACAAACTAATCTCCCCCCGTTTACCCAAACCTTAAAATCCAAATTTAATTCACCATTTTTGACTTCACTTAAATCATTTGTACGAAGAAAACCCATCCCTGTTCGACCTAGACCACTATATCAAGAAGAGTTTGACTACCAAGTAGTAGAGGAACATAGGATACAAATTTGTCGATTCCGATCACCCTACCGTGGGTACCTAATCGAGTGTTCTGAATTGAAACAAGAAGGAGAATTAAGGATGAGGAAAGAAATAATTGAGAAAAGTTATACTAAAGGAGGTACATAACGTAAAAATTGAGAAGTCGGAAAAAGAAATGAGCGCTTTAAGGAAAGAGTTTTACCTTATACCGGTCGACTGAGCACTAAGTCCCTCCAGGGTGTTTTACACCTAAAACACTTAATGCCAACTCGTGTGGGAGTTACTAACCTAAAGCTAAGAGGCAGTAGAAGCATAAAAAGGTAAAACATTGCACCACTCCAATTGAAACAAAATCACGTAAAAGAGATTTGGAGCATACTGGAAAATAAAAGGAAAAGTAAACAAAACCATAGAGAGAAAATGAAGAAAATGCACTAGAACAGTTTGATGATACTTGAAAGGGGCCGCTTTAGTAGAAAAATAAGATGATCAAATGAAGGAAAAATGTTGAGAAAATTTATGCGCTTTGGGTAAACCGCTTCAAAATGTCCGCTTATTCACCCAAGTGCCCTGCAACCACACATTACAAGCTCAAAAAGACTTATTTGATCTGAGGGTTATGTCATGGGCCTTCAAGCCCGATCGACCAACACTGGACTCTTTACCTGATTTTTTTTTTTTTTTTTTTTTTAAAAGCCATCTGGCACCTGTGGGTATGGCCCACATCTTATAACATAATCAAAAGAACTACCACCTGAGTGGTGTCCATCAAAATCTATACACATATACTGAGTCCCTTTTACAAAGACAAAATCAGATTTCTTTACAATTATAATTCGTGAGCAAGGAACCTACATGTAGCGAACTCCTCATAAGTGTGTCAGCTCACCAGATGCTGATATTTATTGATGTCTTTCCAGACTTACACTCTTTACGAAACTCAGCTAAGTTTTTTTACGCTAATGGAAACATTTTTATGAAGCATACACATTTAACGTATAATAATGTATAATATAAATTTCATGCATTTATATTATGAACTTATACGAGTACTTTATAACAAGCTTATTTATTCTGATCTCCCAGAGTTACGTGATTCTATTCTTTTTATGCAATATCCTTATAATGCACTTATGTGTATTCAGACTTCGTAGGAGTTACAGAACTTATACTTATATGGATCAGGTGTTTGGTTCAGGACTCCTTAGAGTTACGTAACTTATACTTTATTCTACCTAACATATCCTTGCACTTCGTATCTTATACTGAGCTTATTCTCGTATTTCTGGATAATAGTATACCCGTAGGTACTATAGAACTTATACGCAGGTACCGTAGGTACTCAGACTTATGCTTATCTTACTTGACACGTGAGTACTGGGGGAGGTACTACGTATACAAGAGTACCCGTGAGGTAACACCGGGACTTATACTTAATCTACTAACACGGAGTACCTATTAGGTACTACTCTGAGCTTATACAGATATTGTGACTTATTTGACATGTGGAGTACCTGTGAGGTACTGGCAAATCTTATCTGTATGTGAGTACCCGTAAAGTACTACATAACTTATTAAAATGCAGGAGTACCGCAGTACTACAGACTGATCCAGATACGTGGACTCCGTCAGATACGAGTACCCGTAGTACTCATGCAACGTATTAGATACAGACGTGAACTTATCTCGTGATACCCGGACTTATCGTGATACAAGAGTACCCGTAGGTACTACGTGACTTATTCAGATACAGATTTGTCGTGATACAGGAGTACCCGTGAGTACTACGTAACGTGCATCGATACATGCATGCATCTTAATCAAATGCGTGAGTACCCGTGAGGTACTACGTAACATATCGATACGTATACCCGTAGGTACTACGTGACCTTAATCGATACGTAATCCATCGTGATACAGGAGTACCCATGAGTAGACCACAGCCCGATTCAGATACAGGAGTACCCTTAGGTACTACTGAACTTATCGTATCGTGACTTATTCATGGTACGTGGAGTTAATCAGAGACAAGAGTACCCATAGGTAACGCGTAACTAACCGGTGCGCAATTGCAGTAATCCTAATTAAATACAGGAGTACCCGTAGGTACTACAGAACATTTTCAGATACAGGAGTACCCGTAGGTACTACAGAGCTTAATCAGAGACAGGAGTACCAGAGAGGGTACAAAGATCTTATTCAGAGACGTGAGTACCCGTGAGTACTACATGCATCGTATACGCAGGTACATCTCTGATCTTTACTCTTATTCTCAGATTCGTGAGTCTTATCATATAATTGTTTGACTTCCTAGACCAAGAAATGAGTAGGACACAAAGTGACAATAAGTACCCGAAGATACTATACGCATTTTAAGTGCCAGCACTAGTCGTAACAGAGTGCCAGAAGACTAATCGTAATGTGAGTGTCGTGAGCACTAATCGTAACAGAGTGTCGCAGCACTTAACGAGCGCCCGGCGGATCAATCAGAGTGCCGAGCACTAATCAGAGTACCGGGCAATTATTCAGATGCAGTGCCGTGTCATTTAATAACCGGGTCTAGGTGGTTTTACAATTATATGAGGTCAGAATAGGGCATTCTACCAGTGTTCATGACAGATCGTCCTTCATTTACTGGTAAGGTATGATGCGATGTAATTACACCTTATTCATGGATTCTTATTCTTCTATGAATCTACTTTTTACCCAGAATTGGGAATCAATCCACCTGATCATCCAAATCCAAAGTTATGGCATTTTCATGCCAAATAGCCTGGGCCATCGATTTTTCCGAGGTTGGTGATTGCAATATTTATTTTCCAGTGCCTTGTCTTGATATTTGGCACTGGATCTTTGTACTATTTTAAATTTAAGGTGCTAAGGGTTCTATTCCAACTGGAATCACCCCATTCGGAGCACCGAAACTCAAGTTACATCCGAAACAACTCGGACTATACTATGATCAACTGATGCAGGAAATGGGCTTGCACATAGCCCCACTTTGAGTGAATTCGAAAGTTATCTAGAGTCGAATTTGGAGATACCTATAAATATGTTTGGTTCTCCTTGAAGTCTATTTTGATAGCCACTTGAATCACGCAAATCGATAAGAAATGAGCAATTATGGCTAATTTACTAAAAAATGGTCGAAATGAAAAATCAAACAGTTGCACGGCATAAGTCTAACTTCAGACTGCGCCGTTGGCCAAAAATGACCAGAACTGGCGTTGTACCAGACAAGCTCAAATTGCACCGGTACAAGTCACTCAGGAATGCCCAGAATGTGTGTTTTCTCACATTTTTCCATACTTTTGATCCCCAATCACTTCTACACTTCAAACACATCAAAACAATTCCAAATTCACCTGAATCTCTTTCTACTCAATTCCTCTTCAATTTCATATATTTCAAAAATCCATCATGGATTTCTTCCAAAACCCTTCATCCGGGTTATAAACTCCACACAAACAAAACATGAGGATTAGTTAGG